>JAIFZK010000038.1:1565000-1642500 GCA_027481765.1 Tenualosa thibaudeaui | reverse complement strand
GCCACTTGCAGCTGGCTGTGCGCAACGACGAGGAGTTGAACAAGCTGCTTGGTGGAGTGACTATCGCTCAGGGTGGTGTATTGCCCAATATCCAGGCTGTGCTGCTACCTAAGAAGACCGAGAAGTCCAAGTAAACATCTCTCCGACCATATCCGATACAAAGGCTCTTTTAAGAGCCACCCAAATATGCAAAAAAGGAGAATTCCACGTATACATTTTTTATTGTCACATGTACACATGTGTCTCTCTGTGTTAAGACACAAACTGGAATTATGAAAATAATTACATAGTGTGGGAGCGTGTGGACTTCCCGTTCCCGTACCCTGCAGTACGAAATACTACAATCAGACTGCATTAATCTCCAATGCTTAACCATGCATCAGTTCCCCCCTCCAAGACGATCAAAATAACGAGCCTAACCAGATAGAAGAGGATTGAGTAAAACATCACTGGTCAATTTACGGTCCTGTATGTCAATCACTAAAAGCTAACGCAGTTATTTTAATGAACGCAGCATTTTGGCTGAAACCAGCAGGCTAGATTCGATTTATACAGTTCCAAACACGTATTGGCATCTTTAGAAGTTTGCTGACAAGCGCAGGACTTTCTTGACGATGTAGTCCGCAATGCGCTGTGAAAAGTTTTTCATTTTAGCCGTGTCCCGATCCGGAAATAAACTGCACAATCCGGGAGGATTCTACGAGGTAGAAGGGACTACACGTTAAATGCTGATGTATCTTAGCTACATCAGTCTGTACTGGTCAATGACATACTACTTTTATATCGAATATATATTGTCAAAGCTTTGTGTAAGTCTTTAAAATGCAATTGGGGGGCATGGTTTTGAGTTTCAATTTTAGCGCTAGTCTTTGTAGTCCAATCAGCGGAGACCAACCACGTGACGTAGAGTGCACAGTGGGCAGGCCTACAGTTGAAGCCCTTAAATAACCACGTTTCGCTGTGTGCTAGATACACTTCAAGTCGAAGTTCTAGTAATGGCAAGAACTAAGCAAACAGCCCGCAAATCCACTGGAGGTAAGGCTCCCAGGAAGCAGCTCGCTACCAAGGCTGCACGTAAAAGCGCACCCGCTACTGGTGGTGTGAAGAAACCTCATCGTTACAGGCCCGGTACTGTGGCCCTGAGAGAGATCCGTCGTTACCAGAAGTCTACTGAGCTGCTCATCCGCAAGCTGCCCTTCCAGCGTCTGGTGAGGGAAATCGCTCAGGACTTCAAGACCGATCTGCGTTTCCAGAGCTCCGCTGTCATGGCTCTGCAGGAAGCTAGTGAGGCTTATCTGGTCGGTCTGTTTGAGGACACCAACTTGTGTGCCATTCACGCCAAGAGAGTCACCATCATGCCCAAGGACATCCAGTTGGCTCGCCGCATTCGTGGGGAGCGTGCCTAAGTGAAGTGGACCCCGGATCCAAGTTTTAAAGGCTCTTTTAAGAGCCACCCAAATGTTTAAAAAGCCGTTTCCGATGCAGTTGCAGTTACGACGTGGTTGTATTATAATATACCAGTTACTTTCAATTCAGTTTTATTTATACAGCGCCTTTTACAATAGTATTGTCTCGTGGCGCTTTACAGAAGGAGCACCCAAGAGCAACAGGGGCAAGGAAAAACTCCCTTGTGATCCACGACTCAAGGGGCTAACCCAACTGCCAGGGGTCCTGGAGAAAAATTACAATCAGTAGTAACTATGACCGATAAGTTGGTTTTAGCTAAGGTTCATAATAGTTCATAATAGAGTTTTATCACACTTTGTTTCTCATCGAAAGACATACCATGGATATAGAGTCAAATCTTTCAATAGTCTCATCATTCCATTCTAACCTCACTCTTGAGGTTTATATATGGTTTAGGCTGGCAATACAATGGTGCTTACTCCAGTTTTGGTTCATCCTGGTCATTGGGTTACAATTTTAGAGTGTCATTGTGTAACTTTTCACCGCTATTTCAGGCAGTTTGGTAGTCCGGTATTTTGTATGAATCTATACAAAAATCTTTGTCTTTATCCACTTTATCCATCCAGAATGTGCACTGTGCATCTCTGTAGGACAGGAAACGTTAACTGCATTGCCATCAAACACCAATTAGCATATTCGTGCAGAACGGATAAAGCGGGAAAATCTGGAAAGTCCAATAGTTTTGCACCAGCAACTACACTTACTTTAAGCCGTTTACTTTCTGCATCAAATTACACGTGCGCATTCAGAGGCCACTGAAGCAGCAACAGTATATGTTTAGAACTTTCACACAAATCTAGCTTATATACTGTCGCTGGGATTCCAATTGTGCTCGAAAAGCTTTGGAATATAAGCGGTCATCGCAGTGGATAAGAGGGAAGATTTGCCAGTGCAGTCATGCACATGTAAAGGAAAAGATTCATTTGCAAGTCACTGGAAGGGCCAGTCTGCATGGCTTATGGTAAGTGGTGTTGGCTGTATTACAACTAAACAAACGTCAGGTTATTAGCACGTCAAATATACGTTGGAATTACTCTTCATGAAAATATGAGTGGCTCTTAAAAGAGCCGTTGGGTTAAGGAGTTCGACTTAGATTTACTTGGAGCTGGTGTACTTGGTGACGGCCTTGGTTCCCTCGGACACGGCGTGCTTAGCGAGCTCACCGGGCAGAAGCAGACGCACTGCAGTCTGAATCTCCCTAGAAGAAATGGTGGAGCGCTTGTTGTAGTGAGCCAAGCGGGACGCCTCGCCAGCAATGCGCTCGAAGATGTCGTTCACAAACGAATTCATGATGCTCATCGCCTTGGAGGAAATACCAGTGTCAGGATGAACCTGCTTCAGCACCTTGTACACGTAGATGGCATAGCTCTCCTTCCTAGTCCTCTTGCGCTTTTTGCCTCCTTTTCCGGCCGTCTTTGTCACGGCCTTCTTGGAGCCTTTCTTCGGTGCTGGCTTAGCGGGATCAGGCATGGTGTTATCTCAACTAAAATGAGTTGAAAGATACCCAAGCAGGAAAATGAAGTTGAATATATACTTATGTCGGATAGAAATTTAACGCCAGGCACGCCCAATCAGAAAGTCTTATGATTTCCCTCCAAAACACCCTCACATGATTGGTTACTTTGCATCCAAAGGGACGGTCATTGCCAAAAGAAGTCAGCAGGTTAAAATTTCACACACTTTTTGTTTCATTTCCCGCCCCTTTTCTGTGAGGAAAAGCGAAATTAGGCAGCATCTTTTCAAAAATTCACATTTTGCGTTACAATATTCATGATTGATGACTGACTTACATTGTCAAGTAATATCTAGCCTAAATTTAACTTTATCAAGCACTTATGTGGAGGTGAGAAGAACTTTCTAGGAAAAACCCAAAGTAGCAGAGAAGTTTGTCTCGTTCAACCAAGTCTTTATTGCGTTCACTGAGAGTGGTTATAACGGTGGTAATCCTCAACCCATTCTGATTTTACACCCTATCTATCTAAAATACTCCTGCTAGTAGATGACTCCTGCTAGTAGTTGGGACGGAGCCAATCCTACGCGAGACCTCAGTCTGTCCTTTTACGATTATGCTCTAGACATGGTTTCAACAGTTTTCAGGAGTCTACTGGCACACACAATATATATATATATATTAGTTCTTACAGAAATCACAAGTCTACATTTTCATACAATTAAATGGGACACTATACCTAATCTTGATTGATTTGGAGCGTATTTACAATCAAAATATTTTAATGTCTTACATTTTATACCCATTAATACCCAAGTGAGAGAAACGCGTTATAATCTCGTTTCCCAGTTGGACAGGTCCACGCACAATATTTGAATATAACCTTTTGAAGAGAAATTGGGCGGCTCTTAAAAGAGCCTTTGCATTCTTGTCTACGGTGGAAGCTGCTTTAACCACCAAATCCGTACAGAGTACGACCCTGGCGTTTCAGAGCGTAGACGACATCCATGGCAGTCACCGTCTTTCTCTTGGCGTGCTCAGTGTAGGTGACAGCATCACGGATCACGTTCTCCAAAAATACCTTCAGCACGCCACGAGTCTCCTCGTAGATCAGGCCAGAGATACGCTTCACACCACCACGGCGAGCCAGGCGGCGTATAGCGGGCTTTGTGATGCCCTGGATGTTATCACGGAGAACTTTGCGATGACGCTTAGCGCCTCCCTTTCCCAGACCTTTTCCTCCTTTGCCTCTTCCAGACATGACGGCTACTTGTTGCAACTGTGATTACCAGCGAAAGTGAGATGGCGGGTTTAAGTTCTTGTACTTAATTCCAGGGAGACGACGTTAGTGTAGACTAGTAGGCACGCCCCTCCCCGCTCCCTCCCTTTTGCAACTCCTCCTTTCCCTTTTTCTCCTTTTTGAATCTGCACGGGCAACGACACAAATAAACAAAGCAGCCTCTTGCAGTGATTTTATTTCTTTGCAGAATCCCCTACTGCTCCACATCGAGAGGACAGGCACGCTTTGAATAAAATAGTGCATTTTAAGTCTTCTATACTTGGTTGGGAAGGATTAGACTTTTTATTTATTTACTTTGGACAGTAAATATCTATATGCGGGACAATGCCACTGATGTTAAACCGTCCCACCAATGGCAACTGACACTGAAATAATGTGAAACGTGAAACTGATACGAAATTAAATATTTAGTGGTAGTGGCGGTGGTGGCTCTAGATATATTAAGGTGAGATATAGCAAGACTTGGTATATAAATATTCTTCGTATTGATACCATAAACAAAAGTAAGACAAAGAGACAGATATGTAAGAAAGGTTGTATCAGTGTTTCCTTCCTCATGACCTAAAATGTTCCAGGGTTGACTCCTAATCTAGATTACACGTAGGCCTGAACGAGTGGTGTCTTTAAACGGCCCACACATCGCCGATCTTAAACCAACAGCAAACAGCCAACCACTCTGCCTCTCGTCTTCCCCTTTCTGCAAAATTGAGACACACTCAGACCTGTCAGCCTTGAAAAAAAACAAAGAGTCCGTCCGTTTCTGAAATACGTTGTACATGCCACTGAAATATACAATGATTTGCTTACATATTAGGCCATGGGCTAAGCCACATTTTTTTGTGAAAAGTCTGGCAATGCTGAATGTGAATTTGAATGTAAAATGGACAATTTGGGAAACACTGGCTATTAAATCCCATGGGTATTGAAAATCTATGCATTTCAATACAATACAAATACAATAGAGGACTATACTGGCCATGGTGTGGAAGACAGTGGGACTTGTGTCAGTACTTACCTGGTTACCAGGCTGGTCACATTTCAGAAAACTCGCAGTACAAAATAGTCTGATTGTGAAGTTTTGCGGGGATATGTATTAGTTCAATTTTTACCCTATTCGCCTGTAATAAAATCAGTATATATATATAAAATCAATATTATAATGGACAAAGACAGGCAGATAAAAAGGGTACCACCAATGCAATGCTATCACATATTTTCCAACTCTGGGGCGGCACACCCTCACAAAAAACAATGACACGTACTGCCTTTGTGGTTACCTACCGACGGGCAAAATTTGGGGATCTGGCTCACGGACTAAGAAAAGCGTGAGTGACGGTTACCACTGCAACACGCATATCGAATAGATGAACGTGTAAACTTTACGAGTGGTGACACCGTCGGGTTAATGTTATCCTATCCCAGCGTCTTAAAGGTTTTTCGGTGTTTTTGGCTCAACAGAAATAGAGGCAGCAATCGAATATCACTACAGAATGTCCAGACCCTCTGTATGAACGAAGGTCTGGCTTTAATACCAGGCGAGAGTGTGGGCGGTATGTGGGCCGCTTAGGAGAGGGAAAATAATGCTGTAACTGTCTAATGTTAATTAGGGGGGAAAAAATCGAAATTAACACAAAAAGGCATGTTGTCTATATCCATGCTGCAGTTTGGGTTGGTAAAAGCTAACAGCTATTTTGTTGGTTAGTATTATAAAAGCATTCCTTGTTATAATGCATTCATAAAGACTTATAACTAATGACATTAGTATACCTGATTATACATTCTTATGACTGTAATCTTAAGGCATTATAATATTTATCATATAAACCTTTACAACTTTAAGTGTCACAACGCCATATAAAGCTTCCTTGGTCTTTGGAAACATAACACTTGACCTATTGTCTGAAATGGAGCCTTGTTGATTTTCATAAATAATTATGTCTTCATCTGACTTTACTTGTAGCTCTTCATTTGGCATGAGGAGTTTGGCACAACACAGTTTAGAAATTGAAGCTTTATAATGCTTTGAGACACTTCCGGTTGCAAAAACATTATACATGCTTTGTTGAGAATGTATAAATAGTTATGAGTATGAATGACATTAGTTATAAGGCTTTATGAATGCATTATAAACGGTCATGAATGTTTATAATGCTGTATTAATATAGTAAAAGCTAACATGGAATTCGAATGTGTTATTTACAGAAATTCTATTCTCAAGTCTTCTCCAAGGAACGTTGTCTAGCACGGCCAATCCAAAAAGTCAATCCAGATTATTTTCATCTGCAAATAATGTATTAAATATGCCCTACATACATAAATGTAATGTAATGTACATGCCCATGACTTTTGTTTTCCATAAACTACATCTAGCATTACAGTCGCACATGCATATTAGCCTGTGCTTGGGTGTTCTGTATATATGTCCGTGTGCCGCATTGGTTTGTGAGCTGTGTTTTGGGGTGTACAAATAGGTCCAATCTGTGAAGTACAGACTCGCATAAACTACTCTGTCGCTACTTTTGCGCATTGTTATGTCCCATTTGCCCATCTGTGTAATGTCACGGATAACGTATAAGGCGATATGGTTGTCTTTTCGCGTATGTTTTCCCCAGAAATCCAAGACTGATTACAACCTCTTCAAAAAGACTTCCTGAGTTCCCACTTCGCTGCAGTATGTATAAAGGAGAATCATACGTTCTAAAGTGTTTCATTTGAAGTACAGGCTTTTCTCTCTACAACACGCGTGATTTTGTTCAAATACATCGATTCACTGTTTGAATTTTTAACAGAACGTGCGTGAAGAAAACACAAGTCCTCTTATCGCCACAGCCAGCCCCGGAGAGCTTTGAGTAGGTTGAGTCGAAACGGTTCTCATGTCGATATTAAGTTCCGCCCAGTGGCTGTAGTCATTCATTCAGTCAGTTGTGTATGATCCGTGCGCAGAATTCGAAAGATACAATGGCAGAAGAAGCTCCCGCCGCCGCTCCGGTCAAAGCTCCCAAGAAGAAAGCGCCCCGGCCCAAGAAAACTGGGCCAAGCGTTGGGGAGCTCGTTGTGAAGGCGATTTCCGCATCTAAAGAAAAGAAAGGTGTTTCTCTCGCCGCCCTTAAGAAGGCGCTGTCTGCTGGAGGATACGATGTAGAGAAGAACAACGCTCGTGTCAAGTTGGCCATCAAGAGTCTGGTAACAAAGGGGACTTTGGTCCAGACGAAGGGAACTGGCGCCTCCGGTTCTTTCAAGCTCAACAAGAAGCAGGCAGAGCCGAAGAAGAAGCCCGCGAAGAAGGCAGCAGCCAAAAAGCCGGCAGCGAAGAAACCTGCCGCGGCTAAGAAGCCCAAAAAGGCTGCAGCCAAGAAACCTGCGGCCGCCAAGAAGTCTCCTAAGAAGGCAGCTAAGAAGCCCGCCACTCCTAAAAAGGCAGCAAAGAGCCCGAAAAAGGTGAAGAAACCTGCAGCGCCCAAGAAGACCGCGAAGAGCCCCAAGAAAGCGAAGGCAGCAAAGCCCAAAGCGGCCAAACCTAAAGCAGCAAAGCCTAAAGTAACAAAGCCTAAGAAGGCTGCACCCAAGAAGAAGTAAATATTTAGGACATTCTTTACAAAAAGGCTCTTTTAAGAGCCACCCACAACGTCTTTAAATGCAAACATTCCAGTCATAATACTCATATTCAGTGAATCTGTTAAACATGTTGGAAATACTACTTAAATCAAAAGATAATTGCTGTAGGTTTCTATCTTCTAATTATAAATGTCCCATCGTCGCTTGCTCCAGCCAGTCACAATATCCGTGTATCTACTTCAGCAGATGATCGTGGCAATTATATTTCACTCTGAACGCTAACTTTAATTATGTAAGTCATAATCTTATAAATATTTTCTTTTGCACACGATCATGTTTATCCAGAACACTGCATCATCACATAGTTCTTCCAGGTTTATATCAATACATCATAACATGTAAAGGATGCAGTTCCACACTATTGTTTTGCATTTCCATTGCTATTGCCTATTTCATGTCCCATTTTACTCCCGCTCCCACTGAGTATATGGTATTACACTCAGGTAGACAGTTTGTTACACTGTAATTCATGATGTAGAGACACCGTCACAAAGGCATTGTAACATAAAGTGATCAAACCCAAATCGTCAGTGAAAGAAACAAGCAGCAGCATGGCTGGTAAACAAACAAATAATTATAAAATAGTTATTGCATCATATATGAAAATCAGACAGCTGCATTCTGTTCAACGTACCGCTTTTAAACATGATACAATGTATTACAAAGCTTACAGATCTTGTGGGTGGTTTAATAGGCCTCTACATTGTACTGTAGAGAACTTTTCAGCAATTCAAACATTTTTGTACTTTCACGTAAGATTATATTTTCCATAAAATTATCTCTTCATTGGTGAAGTGGATAAGGCGCCAAACAGAAATCAAATTGACGTCTCGTGGCGGGCTTCATGTTGATTGGCTCTCCGAAGTTACATCTCAGCCACTGAGGTACCGAGTAAATCCATCTGCTGTGCTATAAATACACTTAGACAGCTTTACTCTGATTAATTGAGTATTGATTCTCAACTACGAAAACATGAGTGGCAGAGGCAAAACCGGAGGAAAGGCTAGAGCTAAGGCCAAAACTCGTTCATCGAGGGCTGGACTTCAGTTTCCTGTGGGCCGTGTGCACAGACTTCTGCGAAAAGGCAATTATGCCGAGCGTGTTGGCGCTGGCGCACCGGTGTACTTGGCCGCGGTGCTCGAGTACCTGACTGCTGAGATTCTGGAGTTGGCTGGTAATGCTGCCCGCGACAACAAGAAGACCCGTATTATTCCCCGCCACTTGCAGCTGGCTGTGCGCAACGACGAGGAGTTGAACAAGCTGCTCGGTGGAGTGACTATCGCTCAGGGTGGTGTATTGCCCAACATCCAGGCTGTGCTGCTACCCAAGAAGACCGAGAAGTCCAAGTAGATCTGTTCCCACCATCCTAGACAAAAGGCTCTTTTTAGAGCCACCCAAATATACAAAAAAGAAATATCCACTTTGTGGTCTACTATATATGATTTATAGTTTATTAACACGTTATTACGGACAAGGATGACTAAAGGAAACCTTGATGCGGAATCACCAAGATGAAAGCATTAGTCTAGTGCCAGATTATGAAGGTTCCAGTTAATTCGTTTTACTATAGTATTTAATAAATAATTATAACCATTGTTTTCACTCTAGTATTTAATAAACACGTATAAATCCTACACTGCTGCTCCTCCCATACTATGAAATAACGGGTCGAATATAACAGAAGATGTGTATGATTAGAACTTCACGTATTCGAGGCATTCGACCTATTCCTATTCCGCTCTTTATGACCAAAGCCATATTGTTACTACATAGGAGCTATGTGCATGTGACAAACTTTCCTTTTATCCTTTAATTTAGTTAAAGTGACAACACGTTTTCACGTTGTTGTGTAGTGTTTTAATAACCCGTATGGTCTTCATTGTAGGTATTGATTCAGCAGGTAATGATTTCAGATTTCAGTGACAATGTAATTTCCTGTGAGCAGATGCAAACGAGTCTTCTCCTTTTAGGAGTCGTTATTACATCACGCTGCACTGAAGTGTACTGATTTATTTTAAATCCAAAATATAATGAAAAGGTTTTGTAAATATAAACACAGTCTTTTAGGGCTATCAGCGACTTGGCTTTGTGTTTAGAAAATGTCGGCGCCAGTCCTTAACAGTCCAATCAGCGGAGAGCAACCACGTGACGTAGCATGCACAGTGGGCAGGCCGACAGTTGAAGCCCTTAAATTACCACGTTCCGCCGTGAGCGAATTGCATTTTAAATCGAAGCTACGTAGATGGCATAGCTCTCCTTCCTAGTCCTCTTGCGCTTTTTGCCTCCTTTACTAGCCGTCTTTGTCACGGCTTTCTTGGAACCTTTCTTCGGGGCGGGTTTAGCTGGGTCAGGCATGATGCTAACTCAACTGAAAGAAGCTGCAAATGCTATGTGAATTATATCATGTTGTATATATACGAATGTCAGGCGAAAAGTTAACGCCAGGAACGCCCAACCAGAAACTCTTGTCATTTCCCTCCAAAACGCCAGCACATGATAGGTTACTTTGTATCGAAAAGGGCGGTTTGTAAGCGAAATTCAGCACCACCCAGGACTCAGCAGTTTAGAATTGTACTTCTCCTTTTAAATGGACTGCTCTCTTTGTTTGATGGAAATCGCGTAGTTTAACATCAATAGTTTCACATTTTGCTTTTACAATATTCTTGATTGTTGAATTGTTTGACTTTACACGGCCAGATAATATCCCACCTTGTATACTATAATCGTTGGAGAGGTTCTGGCATTTTTACAGCACAACACAAATGTGTGTGAACGGGTTTTTGTTTGGCATTCTTTTGGATTTGCCACACTTGTATTTGCTAATTTATGGACCCCAATTTAATTAGTCTACTTTTCGGCGCGGAGTAGTGCCTGTGATGTTCTTCTGCCAACCCCTTCCGGTTGTTCCTCAGTGAATGATCAACCGTTAAGTGTCGTGTACGTGAAGGTCTACATTTTAATACAATATGCGCCTAATTTTGGTTTGGTGACAAACGTTTCTCTTCCAGTCTATTAACTGAGTAAACGAAACAGTCTCGGCTGATTAACATGTAAAAGATACTTAAATATAGCTTTTTGTTAGAGAAATTGGGCGGCCCTTAAAAGAGCCTTTGTGTTTTCAAGAGGAGAAACGCATTTAACCACCAAAGCCGTACAGAGTACGACCCTGGCGTTTCAGAGCATAGACAACGTCCATAGCTGTTACAGTCTTTCTCTTGGCGTGCTCAGTGTAAGTAACTGCATCACGAATCACGTTTTCCAGAAACACTTTGAGCACACCTCGGGTCTCCTCGTAGATGAGCCCGGAAATACGTTTCACACCACCACGGCGAGCCAGGCGTCGAATCGCGGGCTTTGTGATACCCTGGATATTATCACGGAGAACTTTACGGTGACGCTTAGCGCCACCCTTTCCAAGACCTTTCCCTCCTTTACCTCTGCCAGACATTTCCTCTACTATCACTTCACTGGGCTACAACAACTGTGACCTGTAGAATCTAAGGACTTATATTTATATACAGGGAAACGACGTTGATGAAGACTACCAGACACACCCCTTCTACTTTCCCTCCTTTTTTTGAATGGAGACTGCGCGGTCAGCGAAACAAAGAAACAAAGCGTAGCACTGATTTTGTTACTTTGCAGAACCCTGTACTGTTCGACATAATAGGACAGACACCTTGTGAAAGTGTAAAATGGGGGATGGGGGATGGAATTAAGAGTCAGCATGGGCAAACAGTGTGTAGCGAAGGCGTGGGTGGTGATTGCTCATAATGAAAGCTGATGTATTGAAATATTGTAGTGAATCATTTTTGATGGGAGTAGTGGTGGTGCTTCCACATTAAATGCATCCAGTTCGTTATGTCCAGATAAAATATAACAAGACCTCCAGAAATCATACAAATATTCTTCATATAGCCTTGTGCAGTTACACCAGATATCATACACAAAATGAACATGTATAAGACAAATGAATTACTATAATGTAAGTCAGACTGAATTCCCCAAGACCAGTTAAACAACTTTTGCTGACTCAGTTATGTTGTAATACAATATGGCACTTCTGAAGGGTTTAGGGTTAGGGTGTGAATGAATAAACATGACACATTAACCAGAGATTACTGCTCCTTCCAAACACACAACTGAGCACTATTAGACTTGTTTAAGACAATTTAAGAAGAAGGTAACATTTTTTTAATTTTGCTGTTGGGGGTATATCAATTAACTGACACAAAAAAGACATGTTGCCAACGTCCCTTTTGTATGTCAGGTAATTAGTGTTGGTAAAAGTAGCTAAACAGCTGTTTTGTTGGTAACACTTTCAGTGAACCCAAAATTGGTAACACTTCACAGATCGCTATGAGGGTAGTTTTTGTTGTAATAAGTTGGTAAAATCATGCTTATAACCACACACGTGGTCTGTGAGAAGGGCAAAGGGGAGGGACGCGGGGAAAAGTCGACGTATGAATTTATAAGGTAAATTCATACGTTATCACGTACATCCTTCCATTTACTACAGAAATAAGATTCCCGAATTGTGTTCCCCATATTACTGTAAGACACTCGCAGCACCACTGCTTCGCATTGTTACAATGTAATAGTCACTACCAAGTTATAAAGTAGCGAAACTCCACACAATAACTTTACTTGGTTACACTCAATGAAATGCTATCATGCACGCCTCAAGGGATTAAACATTTGTCACAACCACTTAGAACTACATGGAAAGCTTCGGTACGTCGTTTCTGAAAGTATTGTAAATACTTTGTACTTTGCTATTTGAAATCTGAAATTCAAAAAAAAAAAGAAATGACGCCAAATAGAAATAACTGGGACGTCGCATAGCAAGATGGATGTTGATTGGCTCTCCGCAGTTTCACTTCAGCCACTGAGATACTGAGTAACCCCATCTGCTGGCTATTAATCGGACTTCACTGGTCCACTTTCGTCACTACAGAACTCGTGATCGAAGGAAAATGAGCGGTAGAGGCAAAACCGGAGGAAAGGCCAGGGCAAAGGCCAAGACTCGCTCATCTAGGGCTGGACTTCAGTTTCCCGTGGGCCGTGTGCACAGGCTTTTACGCAAAGGCAACTATGCCGAACGTGTGGGAGCGGGTGCACCCGTGTATTTGGCCGCGGTGCTCGAGTACCTGACTGCTGAGATTCTGGAGTTGGCTGGCAACGCTGCTCGCGACAACAAGAAGACACGCATCATTCCCCGCCACCTGCAGCTGGCTGTGCGCAACGACGAGGAGTTGAACAAGTTGCTTGGTGGAGTGACTATCGCTCAGGGTGGTGTGCTGCCCAACATCCAGGCAGTGTTGCTACCTAAGAAGACCGAGAAGTCCAAGTAAACATCTCTCCGACCATATCCGATACAAAGGCTCTTTTAAGAGCCACCCAAATATACAAAAAGGAAAATTCCACGTATGCATTTGTCACATGTACATGTGTTAAACTATGATCTATAGGTGTAAGACAAACTGGGTGGTGTGCTGCCCAATATCCAGGCTGTGCTGCTACCCAAGAAGACCGAGAAGTCTAAGTAGACCTGCCCCACTATTCCAGACCCAAAGGCTTTTTTAAGAGCTACACAAATATGTAAGCAGAATTCCATGTGACAGTCTTGCACGTAGGAATTTGCAGCATATTTTTTAGGCTGAGCTTGTAGACCGGGTACGAATTCGGGATGCCACCGTTGTGCTTCTGAGCAAAGCACTTAAACATTAGCCGCTGTAGGGAAGAATACCGCTGGTTTAACTGATGCTTGAAAAGTGAATATCGCTTTGGATAAAAGCGTCTGCTAAATTCATGTTTGTGTGCGTCATAGGTCGTAACATTCACGAATCAAGAAAACTTCTTCAGAAGTTATCATGTAGTACTAGGGCTACATCGTTCCCAGATATTTGGGTGCTCTCTTTCGTACAGATGGGCTACCTGGTTTTACTTCTAGTATATAACAAGGATTTACGGATCATACTCCTTTTGCCTACATTAATGGACCATACATCAGTCTTCTACCAAAGTATGAAGTAACGTGCCTACCATGATAGAAAATAAGTATGATTGGAACAACACGTATTCGTTTGTGTAAATCAATTACACACAGCTATGAAATGTGTAACTACTCCATGGACCTGTCATACATCTCTCCACACATTCTTCCCCACCACCCATCAACGCAAAGACCTGACACACATCACACTGTCTATTGATTCATTCATTCGGCTCATACACACGGACCAGGAAGCGGGCAGAAAACATCATCAAAGACCCCACCCATCGTGCGTTAACCTGACAGGAGCTTCTGGGCTATAGATCCCTGAGCACAAAAATAAACTATATACAAGTATTGCTGATAAATGTTTCGCCTCCACTTTGGCCATTCATCTACTTCTCCACATAGCATACTGTATTACAAAAATGCATCTTGCACACTACATTTCACTATTACTTGGCACTTATATATATACTTTGTGTTGAATATTACGTTTTATTTGTATTATCTAAATATGTGCCTATATGTATATTGTTGCGTCTCTAATTACAATTTGTCTATTGTATATTATTACATATCCAGATGTTGAATGTATAGAGTTAACATCTACCAAAACCCTTGTGTATGTAAGTAGGCTATACTTGGACGGTAAATCTCATTCAGATTCTACCCCTCTCTCACCGTTGTTTGTTCTGCCCTTCTGCAGGGCAGATACAAGACAGTATTCTCTTCTTATGAGTCGTGATTACATCAAGCTGTGTAATGAGTGTACTGATTTATTTTATATCGGGTATTGAAAAGGATTTGTGAATATTAACACAGTGTTTAAAGGATATCAGGGGCATGGCTTAGGCGCCAGTCGTTAACAGTCCAATCAGCGGAGACCAACCACTTGACGTAACATGGGCAGGCCTACAGTTGAAGCCCTTAAATAACCACGTTCCACTGTGCGCGAAACACACTTCAAGTCGAAGCTCTAGACATGGCAAGAACTAAACAGACAGCCCGTAAATCCACCGGAGGCAAAGCCCCAAGGAAGCAGCTCGCGACCAAGGCTGCACGTAAAAGCGCACCCGCTACTGGTGGTGTGAAGAAGCCTCACCGTTATAGGCCCGGTACTGTGGCTTTGAGAGAGATCCGTCGTTACCAGAAGTCTACTGAGCTGCTCATCCGCAAGCTGCCCTTCCAGCGTCTGGTGAGGGAAATCGCTCAGGACTTCAAGACCGATCTGCGTTTCCAGAGTTCTGCTGTCATGGCTCTTCAAGAGGCTAGCGAGGCTTACCTGGTTGGTCTGTTTGAGGACACCAACTTGTGCGCCATCCACGCCAAGAGAGTCACCATCATGCCCAAGGACATCCAGCTGGCTCGCCGCATCCGTGGAGAGCGCGCCTAAATTAACTAAAATTCGGTTCCACATTTCAAAGGCTCTTTTAAGAGCCATCTCAATATTATGGAAAAGCAGTTTCTAATGACGTGTAATGACCATACAATAATGTTTGTATTATGTTGACACGAATATTTATTCGTCACTATAATGCATGCTATGGATATGAATTTACTTAACAGTGGCCTATTCCATTCTAACTTGACATCGCCCTTTATGTTTATTACGCTAGAATCCCTCCCAGACGTTTGGTTGTCCTGACCAACGAAACAGCGTTACATACTATGCTGTACGTTTGTTTTGTTTGAGTAAAAGGTCATGAGGGGTGGGTAAAGTTGCATTGATGCATTTCCGAGTCACCACAAAAAAAATCTGTACCGCAGTCATCAAATACCAGATACAAGCTTCCAACAGAGCGGATACGACTGGAGATTGTGTGTGCCGTCACTGCGTGACTTGGAAGCAGCAGCAGGATATTATTTTTTACAGTTAAGTAGTGTAGTAGTGTAGTGTAGCAGTTAAGTAGTTACTTAGTTAAGTAGTGTGGGCTGCAATACAGCTGCTCAATAGTTACACTAGCTCGTTTTTAGTGATAAACTAAACTAGTCACAATAGTTCGTTATTAGTGGCAGACTTGGTACGTTGGAATTACTTCTTACGAAAATATGGGTGGCTCTTAAAAGAGCCGTTGTGTTTGGGGGGTAAATTTGGTTTTACTTGGAGCTGGTGTACTTGGTGACAGCCTTGGTTCCCTCAGACACGGCGTGCTTGGCCAGCTCACCGGGCAGAAGCAGACGCACTGCAGTCTGAATCTCCCTGGAAGAGATGGTAGAGCGTTTGTTGTAGTGAGCCAAACGGGAAGCCTCCCCAGCGATACGCTCGAAGATGTCGTTCACAAACGAATTCATGATGCTCATCGCCTTGGAAGAAATACCGGTGTCAGGGTGAACCTGCTTCAGCACCTTGTACACATAGATGGCATAGCTCTCCTTCCTAGTCCTCTTGCGCTTCTTGCCTCCTTTTCCGGCCGTCTTTGTCACGGCCTTCTTGGAGCCTTTCTTCGGCGCGGGTTTAGCTGGATCAGGCATGGCGTTGTTTCAACGAAACTAATCGAAAGATGCCTAAGCGCAGAGATCACGTTGTATATATACGCATGAGGTAAAGCTTTAACGCCAAGATCGTCCAACCAGAAAGATTTGTAATTTCCCTCCAAAACAGCCGTAAATGATTGGTTACTTTGTAGAAAAATGGGCGGTCAGTAAACGAAGTTGAGCACCTCCCGAAATCATCAGGTTAGAATTTTACACTTCCTTTTGTTTTGTTTCGTTTCCTGCTCCCTTTCTCTGAGGAAGAAAGACACGCGTCTATTCAAAATTCATTTCGAGTTACAACAGTCATTACTGATTAATTGATGAATGGCTTTACACTGCCAATTAACTAGTTTAACTAGTTTTATTAACTATTTAACTAGTGCCACAGGACATGCGTAATTCTTGTGCGCAATGGGACAAAAAGGAATGCATAGTTTGTTTGGCTCTCTTCATGATTTGTCACATACTTTTTTTTAAAGCAATTTTATGAACCCAAATTTGACAACAATAGTCAAGTCCCTTTTGCGCGCGGTGTAACACCGGATATGCTTTCCAGTTGGCGTTCAGAGCGTAGACTACGTCTATTCTCCAGAAACACCTTCAGCACACCACAAGTGTCCTCGTAAATGAGACCAGAGATACGCTTCACACCACCCCGGCGAGCCAAGGAAATTGAGTGTCTGGGCTAATTATGAGACTCTGGAAGACTGAAAACATGATATGTGTTAGAAATTACTAACCAAAGAGAAGCAAGGAAGAGCCAAGGTCGCGATAGACAACTGGGAAAATTCGGCTTAATCGTGGGTGAACAGCCCCATCTTCTGGCTGAACGTTATAGGAGCTGCTACGTTACGTCATGAATTCATGAGTATATGATGTATGGGATGCTTTCTTTACATTACAGATAACATTTACATTTCTGCATTTAGCAGACGCTTTTATCCAAAGCCTCTTACATTTGTTAACAATCAATTATATCAGGGCCAGTATCCCCCAAGATTAGATAGATAGATTGATAGATAGATAGATAGATAGATAGATAGATAGATAGATAGATAGATAGATTGTTGATCCCAAGCTGGGAAACATAGTATGACATGTAGGACAAACACAATAACTGTACGACACAATAACAATACAAAGAGGAGACAGAGCATAATAAGAAAAGACACAACATGAAGTGTACTATAATATACAATCTGAAATGCAATGTGTAGTCAAGAAACTAAAATAAATAGGCATCAGTACAGAAACACACATGGGAACAGATGTGTCAGATGGGTTTCCCAGTCTGGGACACTTCAGACACACACACACATACATTCTTATACCATGCATTGTACTGTAGGCAGAGTAAAGTGCAATAATTGGTAAGGCACAGTGAACAGGTAACATTCAGTGTACAATGAACCTGGTACCACTCCAGGATTGGGGAGGCATTAGTTGACCCTTTACCAGAGATGTAGATGTCGTTGTAAATTGTGATGGCATATTGTGATGGCAGGAAAGATTTCCTATATCTGTCCCTATGAAAGCATTTACCGTCTCATTTTCATCACATCACGATTATTCTGACTCTCTCCCCTCTCCACCTATCCCCTCTCTCCCCTCACCACCTACAGCCCCAACCACCAGGCTACCAGGAAGCTAGGACACCTGTGCCACCAGGAGGCTAGGAATCTGCCCAAGAACAGTACTTCCCAAAGCACACTTGGTCTCAGATCCCCCTGGACCCCCCTCTATGTCTGCCATTTGCACTAGATGCCTTTTTGCACCATTTCTGCACTATTACTTTCAGTATGAACTGCCTAATGTGTGTCTGTGTCTGAAGTGTTCCAGATTGGGCAACCTATCTGACACATCTACCTCCATGTGCGGGTTCTATACTGCTGCCTTACTATTTATCTGTACTTTGCTTTACTGTATACTGTTCTTTGCACTAATATCATATAACCTCTACTCAGTACACTCCCTTTACCACTCTGTATGCTGCTAGCCACTTTGGACTCAAGTATGTTCCTATCTATTTCACTTGTCTCTTTATGTGTACTATAGTAGGGCTGCATAGGTATTTTTTAATACATTATTTATTTATACATTGCGCTGTGCAATCTCATTTGAAGAGACTACTGACCACTGTACTGTGGTTAGGGAAAAAGTTACTTACTATAAATATGTTACTTGCCACACTTAGGATAGATAAGAACACCAATACCCTACACTACTCCATTTTGTCTTGTCTGGCACTTCAGTGTTTGTGAAATGGTTAATGTCTAACTCAATGTTCAATGTTTAATGTCTGTCTTTGTTTAAGCATGGGATAGTAAGAAACGTAATTTTGATTCCTCGTATGTCTTGTACATGTGAGGAATTGACAATAAAGCTGACTTTGACATGACTTTGATCATTCTCTTCATATGCTATTTAATTGATAATCTTAAGAAATTCAGTTGGTCATATTTAATTTGTTGTATGGTACGAAACATGGGTGCACACTGCAGAAATAATTTGTCATTTGTCAACTCATGTGAACATTGACTCTTACACCTACTCAGTATTGGATTACATCAACACCACAATCGACAGTGTTACTACTGAAAAGCAGCAACAAGCTGAGGGTGGAGGAACACTTCACAACCTCTGACCCCCGACGCATGTGGCAGGGCATTCAGGCCATATCTGACTACAAGCCCAGCAACTCCACACAGACAGCCATGGATCTGTCCTTCCTCAACAAGCTAAATGACTTTTATGCTCAAGGACAATCCTAATCCTTGACAAGGACAAGGATAAGACTGCCATCACCCTCCCCCCTGACGACCACCATACTCTCACACTCACTGTCACAGATGTCCACAATGCACTGGGCCACATCAACGCCTGCAAGGCCGCTGGCCATGACGCCATCCCTGGTTGCGTCCTGAGAGCCTGTGCTGGGCAGGTCCCTGGCCCAGGCAGTAGTACCAGCAATAGTACCTACGTGCTTGAATGACTATCGCCCTGTAGCACTCACGCCCATAGTGATGAAGTGCTTTGAACGACTGGTTCTGGCACACATCTGTGCTTGCCACCCACACTGGACCCTAGGGCAATTTGCCTACAGAAGCAACAGAAGCACAGAAGATGCGATATCCACAGTGCTTCATTGTGTGCTCTCACACTTAGACAACAAGAATGCATATGCAAGAATGCTGTTTGTTGACTTCAGCTCAGCATTCAACACAGTCATCCCCTCCAAGTTAATTGCCAAACTCGGTGACCTTGGAATCAGCAACCCCATCTGCAACTGGATCATGGACTTCCTGACCAACAGACCCCAGTTTGTTAGGTCAGGCCAGAACCGGTCCACCACCCTGTCACTGAGCACCGGTGCACCACAAGGCTGTGTGCTATCCCCATTCCTCTACTCCCTTTTCACCCATGACTGAAGGCCTGCATATGGATCCAACTCCTTCATCAAGTTTGCAGATGACACCACGGTGATAGGACTCATCAGTGACAATGATGAGTCTGACTACAGGGAAGAGGTGAGGCACCTGGCTGCATGGTGTGCTGACAACAACCTGCTCTTGAACACCAGCAAGACCAAGGAACTCATTGTGGACTTCAGGAAAGAGAAGGGAAACACCCATGATCCCATCCACATCAATGGTATGGCTGTGGAACGTGTTACCAGCTTCAAAATTCATGGGGACCCACATCTCCGAGGACCTGTCCTGGTCGACCAACACCTCAAGCCTGGTCAAGAAGGCCCACCAGCGCCTCTTCTTCCTAAGGACACTAAAGAAAAACCACCTGTCCACTGGCATCCTGTGCGATCGAGAGCATCCTGACTAACTGTGTGACAGTTTGGTATGGAAATTGCTCTGTCGCTGGTCGCAAGGCTCTGCAGCGAGTGGTGAAAACTGCTCAGAGAACTCACCTGAACTCTGTCCTCCACTGAACCTCACACTGCACTCTGCTGCTATAGCCCTTGGACTGCACATCTGTACACCTGTATATACTTAATACATCTGTACATAACTATCTCTATAGCACATCTGTATATTGCATATCTGTATATACTTCTGTACATCTGTATATACTTAATACTTAGTACATCTGTACATAACTATCTCTATAGCACATCTGTATATTGCCCTTTATATTGAATATAGCGCATCTGTATATTACCCTCATTATCTCTTCACCTTACATGTATATTGCTCTTCTGCCTAATTATTATTCTGCCTATTTATTATTACTACTTTTATCTGAATATAATTTGCTCTTTAACTGTACATACTGCATACTGTATATACTGCACTTGCTGCTCTTTGCACTTCTGATTAGATGTCAAACCGCATTTCGTTACCTGTATTTATACATGAGCAATGACAATAAAGTTGAATCTAATCTAATCTAATCTAATTTGTTCTGAAGAAATTTGCAATCAAGAAAAAGTCATGACACCTAAAATCAGACCTTTTCAGCAAGGCCTTTGGTCTCCAGGTCTAAATTCCTCCCTACAACTTAACAGAACCTTGTATATCTTGAAAAGCACATATGAGATCACTTGATTGCTATTACGATTGTGCATTTTTATTGTGAATTGTCAAAGGAATCAGATTTTGATAGAGGGATTGAAATTGTATCCGTTGATGTTGGCCTATATGCTTACCATGGGCACACATTTCTTTCGCCAAAGTATGAAACTGAGGGTTCCTGATTGTAATTTGTATTTCCCTTATTACCTGTAAAGCTAACCATAACTTTACCATTTCAAGCTTTACTCTTAAAACCGTTAACTAAATACAACAAATCCTCATTTCTAAGACTGGCTTTGAACCCATCACTTTTAATGGTGCATGCACCCTCCATATTTATTAGACTACCATTAGTTTGGCCTACTTAGAGAGGTTAGCAATTTGAGTTTGTTTTTTTTTGCTTTTGTTGTTGTAGTTATTCTTGTTTTTGGTTGCTGAACAACCACTGATTTAATTGTTTCTGTCCATGTTGCAATCCATTATTAACAAACTAAAAATTTTATGAATTCACTCAATGATGATTAGACAAGTACAACACCAGCTTTCTCCACTGCAAATGTTATCACAGTATTCATATTATACAAATATTCTATTCCACAAACAGAAATATTAGCGTATCTGTCTCGTCCATACTGTGTTTTAACAGTTACGTGTATCACCAATTGTTCCCGGTGAAACGTTGTCTCGTCTCACTATGTACTGTGTATATGGCTGAAACAACAATAAAAACCTACTTGACTTTTAAGCACAAGGCAGGCTATACGCGGACTTGTTCTGTTTAAAGGAGCACAAGGCAAAGCCATCCACATGCCTACTTGTTCAATTTTTGCTGTAAAAAGACCAGACTGTCGAACAAATATGGAAAAGGGGTCAGGTATTATTAGACCATGAAAAGTTTTTAAATCATGAACACTGTCGATGAAAAATGAAAACGTTTTGAAAAGATGCCAACCGATTTCCCTTCCTATCATTGAAAAGGAGCGGGAAATTAAACAAAAGATTGAAATCCGAACCGGCTTATTTCTGGGTGGAGCTGAACTTCGCACATTGACCACCCATTTCAAGACAAACTGACCAACCATATGTCAGGATGATTCAGAGGGAAATCAAAGGACTTAATGGTTGGGCGTTTCTGGCGTTGTATATTTACTTACGCTTTCGTATATATACAACGTGTTTTCACTCTGTAGATATTTTGTGACTTGTTTCAGAATTACAATGCCTGACCCAGCCAAACCCGCCCCGAAGAAAGGCTCCAAGAAAGCCGTGACAAAGACGGCTGGTAAAGGAGGCAAGAAACGCAAGAGAACCAGGAAGGAAAGCTATGCCATCTATGTGTACAAGGTGCTGAAGCAGGTTCATCCTGACACCGGTATTTCTTCCAAGGCGATGAGCATCATGAATTCGTTTGTGAACGACATCTTCGAGCGTATCGCTGGGGAGGCGTCCCGTTTGGCTCACTACAACAAACGCTCCACCATCTCTTCCAGGGAGATTCAGACTGCAGTGCGTCTGCTTCTGCCTGGTGAGCTGGCCAAGCACGCCGTGTCCGAGGGAACCAAGGCTGTCACCAAGTACACAAGCTCCAAGTAAATTGAAGCTGGACTCTCCTTAACCTAACGGCTCTTAAGAGCCACCGATATTTCTTTTAAAAATCCAAAGGCTCTTTTAAGAGCCACCCATATTTTCGTAAAGTGATATTCCAAAATACGCGTAAATATCTAACTTAACTAAAATTGAGATTCAGGTAAAACGACTACAAGATAAATCATGCGGACCACTGTTACAATGTCATGTAATACGATATTGAGCTGAAGTCCGGAGACAGGTTCTCAATACAAAGGTGCAACTAGCGAGCTCGATTTACATGGGTCATGAATTAGACAGCCGCATAAATCCTGTTGACTGAAAATAAGTCAGCAGACTGCTTCCCAAACTGCCTACCTATTACTGTTTAATATTAGGTTAAGGAAACTGGCAACCATGCTTGTGAATTCAACAAGGTACCTTAAGTTGCTCTAGGGGACAATGGCTTTCAAGTAACTCATTGTTGACAAATGGAAACATTGGATGTGCTAAATGCATAAACTGCATATTCATCGACTCGGGGGGGATTAACCCAAACAGTTGAATTTCGCTTTTTGACTGAGTTTTATCATAGCATATTTGATGTGCATTACATGTCCTCAGAAAGTGCTTTTGAATGTTTGAGTGGCTCTTAAAAGAGCCTTTGAAATTACGATTTGGACTATAATACATTTAGGCGCGCTCTCCACGAATGCGGCGAGCTAGCTGGATGTCCTTTGGCATAATAGTGACCCTCTTGGCGTGGATGGCGCAAAGGTTGGTGTCCTCAAACAGACCAACCAGGTAAGCCTCACTGGCCTCCTGAAGAGCCATGACGGCAGAGCTCTGAAAGCGCAGATCGGTCTTGAAGTCCTGAGCGATTTCCCTCACCAGACGCTGAAAGGGCAGCTTGCGGATAAGCAGCTCAGTGGACTTCTGGTAGCGACGGATCTCTCTCAGGGCCACAGTACCGGGCCTGTAACGGTGAGGCTTCTTAACACCACCAGTAGCGGGTGCGCTTTTACGCGCAGCCTTGGTAGCGAGCTGCTTCCTCGGAGCTTTACCTCCGGTGGATTTACGGGCAGTCTGTTTGGTTCTTGCCATCGTTTCAGCTTATACTTGAAGTGTGACTTGAACACAGTGGCACGTAATTATTTAAGGGCTACAATTCTAGGCCTGCCCACCGCGTAGGCTACAGGTTGGTCTCCGCTGATTGGACTGCTACCAAAGGGCGCCTAAATTTAAAACACAAAGCCGAGCCCTGATAGTTTATATCCACAAACCTTTTCAATAAATATTCGATATAAAATAAATAGTACACTTAAATGTACCACCGGCCATTGCAGACACCTAAGAATAACATTCTTTTAGCAGAAATGATTTGAGCTAACGTTAGGTTTATGTTCAATACAGAAAAAGCCACATTATCATTGATATCACTTTTGCTGAGATAATGCGTCTAAATGACTACCTACAATCGAGACCAGACTGCTATGTTACCATGCAACAGTTTCGGTCTTCGGGAATGCTTTTATCTGGTAAATGGAAGTGTTGTCCCTACCACCTTTCCCGGATTATTCTTCTCAAGATTAGGATGTAGCAGAAACGAAAGCACATTCTTGACTATAACTTGTATACAATATGACAATATACAGCAATGCTGTGCTTTGGCGTTTCACACATTTGTGTCTGATAAGAACAATACTGAGAATGGAACTTTCTTTTTATATTTTTGGGTGGCTCTTAAAAGAGCCTTTGTATCGTTGTGATGGAAAAACTCGTTTACTTGGACTTCTCGGTCTTCTTGGGTAGCAGCACAGCCTGGATGTTAGGCAGCACACCACCCTGAGCAATAGTCACTCCACCAAGCAGCTTGTTCAACTCCTCGTCGTTACGCACAGCCAGCTGCAAGTGACGGGGAATAATACGGGTTTTCTTATTGTCGCGAGCAGCGTTGCCAGCCAACTCCAGAATCTCAGCAGTCAGGTATTCGAGCACAGCAGCCAAGTACACCGGTGCGCCAGCGCCAACACGCTCAGCATAATTGCCTTTGCGCAGAAGCCTGTGCACACGGCCCACAGGAAACTGAAGTCCAGCCCTGGATGAACGAGTCTTGGCCTTAGCTCTGGCCTTTCCTCCGGTTTTGCCTCTGCCGCTCATGTTGCTTCCACTGAAATGCGTATTCTAGTGACACGAATCATACTGTGAATGATATATGAACCCACAGTTGTGAAGTTACTCAGTACCTAAATGGCTGAGGTGAAATTGCGGAGAGCCAATCAACGTGTAGCCCGTTACAAGACGGCACTTTGATTTCTGTTCGGCGCATTTTCCACTTCCATCCTACGTAGTGATTATTTTGCTGACAATTTAATCTCAGGAAACACAGAAATATTTGAAGTCCTTGCAGAAAAGTTCTTTGCAGTTGAAAATAGTGGCCTATTAAACCACCAAAATTCTCAGTGGTGACTGCAGTTACTCGTAAACTAAAGTGGTTGGTTTATCAGTTTTTATCAGTTTATCAGTTTATCAGTTATTAATAGTGCCTCTAACAATATAACAAGGTTAAATGGTCAAATATTGCAAGAGCTGTAATGTTTGTTATACCCTGAATGATGTACGTCGTATCATTGTATCTTTCTTATTGTATCATTCTCACTCACAAACAATTTTCTAGATCTTGAGACGTCAAAAGACAAAGGGCAGAAAGCTACCATGCTCCTTACAAAGAATATTCCTTTTGGCCAGTTCCAAAGATTTAAATGCATATGCGCATTTAAATAGAGGCTTTAAAAAAAAAAAAAAAAAGTGTTCGAGACATGATTGAAAGGTTCAGGAAAAATAGGTATAAACACATGAGCACAGATACAATTCAGTTAAAGAATTCACCAGAAAACAACTGATGGTTCAAAAACAGAGGTGAGAACAAAACAAATCAAGTACATTTTGTTACACGCATTACGCATTGTTACAAATGAGTACACCCCCTTTGAAAAGTAATATTTTAAACAATATACATGAAAACAAAAAAATATTTCCAAACATTTTGCAGATTAAGTTTAATATCACATCTGCGTAACATACAACACAAACGTTTGCTTAATAATATAACTTAGATTACAAATTGTTCAGTTTTTCTCAAAGGGGGGAGCAAAAATGAGTACACCCCCAACAAAACTGCATCTAGTATTTTGTATGACCTCCATGATTTTTAATGACGGCACCAAGTTTTCTGGGCATGGAATGAACAGGTTGGCAACATTTTGCAACATCAATCTTTTTCCATTCTTCAATAATGACCTGTTTTAGATACTGGATGTTGGATGGAGAGTGATGCTCCACTTGTCTCTTCAGAATTCCCCATAGGTGTTCAATTAGGTTCAGATCAGGTGACATGCTTGGCCACTGAATCACTCACTCTGTTCCACTCCAGAAAGCTGACATTGGCCTTAGATGTGTGTTTAGGATCATTGTCATGTTGGAAAAGTGCACCACGACCAAGTGCACGGAGTGATGGTAGCATTTTCTTTTTCAGAATAAAGCAATACATCTCTGAATTCATGATGCCATCAATGAAATGCAGCTCCCAACACCAGCAGCACTCATTTAACCCCACATAAGGACACTGCCACCATGCATCACTGTAGGCACCATGCATTTTTCTTTGTATTCCTCACCTTTGGGACAACATACAGTTTTGAAGCCAGTAGTTCCAAAAACCTTCATTTTGGTCTCATCACTACACAATACAGAGTCCCAGTAGCCCTCATCTTTGTCAGCATGGGCCCTGGTAAACTCGGGAAACAGTCACCCCCGTTTGGCTTTCTACTTCTTTAGCTAACTAGTAAACTTGTGCCAATTTTCTTCAACCTTTCTCATCAGAAGACGTTCCTGTCGAGGTGTCAACTTCCGTGGACGACCAGGACGTCTCTGTGACATGGAGCAGTTCCATTTTCTTAAATCTTTGTACCACTTTTGCCATAGTATTCTGACTAATAAGTAAAGCTTGGGTGATCTTCTTGTAGCCTTTACCTCTCTGGTGTGAGGAAATAATTTTCTTGTGTCATTTCTCTTCCATGTGGTGCCATTGCTGACAGCAGGAAATGGGGAGGGGTTTTCTTAGAGTAACACCGATTTATAGTCAACTATCTGCTGGACTAATTGAATAATTAGACTCACCTATGGTTGAATTCTTGGTAAATCAGACATTTGTAGTCTAAAATCTTGCTTTTCTTGCTTTTGCCTCCTGGTCATGTGACCACATGGAGACCTAGAAGATGCGATCTGTAGACTGCCATTTTTTAAACTTACCCTGAAGAAGGCCGTCTTGGTCGAAACATGTAGGCATGCTTTTAACTGATAGGCAAGTTTAAATAAAGTTTTCATTTTTTTCTATCTATAATCCTGCTTAGTACCTCAGGATTACCTCATAAAATCCACTGTATCCTGTTTTACTGTATCATGCTGCGGGCACTGCAGCATGGTTAGCAGAATGCAGCAACTGCCTGATTTTGGAATAAATACTGATGTGTATACATAGGCATGCTGTACCATAATGACAACTTTTACCAAATAATTCCTTCATTCCTTTACCAATCATATTGCTGCTTGTTTCTTTGACTCTGACAGGTTTTGGTTTGTTCACTTTGTGTTATAATGCCTTTGTAACAGTGGATCTACATCTTATTTACAGTGGAATAAATTGTTCACCAAAGCCTAATACCATATACTTAATAGAGTGGGGAGTTTATGGGAGTTTGTGTACTTTAATGGTGGTAACGTAGCGGTTAAGGAACCTGGGTAGTGTGCAAGTAGCCTGCAAAGTTCCCAGCTGCCATTGATGTGCCCTTGAGCAAGGCATTTAACCCTACATTGTTCTAGGGGTGATTGGCCCTGAACAAGTGATAGTTGACAAAATGTAAGTCGCTTTGGATAAAATACTTGCACACATGTAATAGGAAATGACAATGCAAATACATTAATTTGTGTGTAATTGCATCCCTTAAATATTATGTATTGATATATTGTGGGAAGAAAAATGTGATATCAGATTATGATTTGCATAATCAAAATAAACGTTTCAAGTTAGACAGTATAATTGCCTCTATCTTCTAGCCGAAAGCATAGATACATGGATACATTGCAATAGACTGATTTCTCCCACAATTTGACAATTCATGCTGGAGCAGGTATCACAGTGGGACATGTGTGCCTTATAACTCATGATTAAAATAAGAGACCGATTGCAATCACCTTATATGTATATAGTATGTATATACACAAAGAATAAATGTTATTTGCAAATCATTGGGCATTATAGTTTCACTTAAGGCGAATGTTATAGATGGAATGTATGCATTCAAAGACGGTGTGGGTGGCTCTTAAAAGAGCCTTTTTTGTGAAGAAGCCGAAAAACGTTTACTTCTTCTTGGGCGCAGCCTTCTTAGGCTTTGCTACTTTAGGCTTGGCTGCTTTAGGTTTGGCCGCTTTGGGCTTTGCTGCCTTCGCTTTCTTGGGGCTCTTCGCGGTCTTCTTGGGCGCTGCAGGTTTCTTCACCTTTTTCGGGCTCTTTGCTGCCTTTTTAGGAGTGGCGGGCTTCTTAGCTGCCTTCTTAGGAGACTTCTTGGCGGCCGCAGGTTTCTTGGCTGCAGCCTTTTTGGGCTTCTTAGCCGCGGCAGGTTTCTTCGCTGCAGGCTTTTTGGCTGCTGCCTTCTTCGCGGGCTTCTTCTTCGGCTCTGCCTGCTTCTTGTTGAGCTTGAAAGAACCGGAGGCACCAGTTCCCTTCGTCTGGACCAAAGTCCCCTTTGTTACCAGACTCTTGATGGCCAACTTGACACGGGCGTTGTTCTTCTCTACATCGTATCCACCAGCAGACAGTGCCTTCTTCAGCGCGACTAGAGAAACACCTTTCTTTTCTTTCGAAGATGAAATCGCCTTGACCACGAGCTCTGCAACACTTGGCCCCGTCTTCTTCGGCCGGGGTGTCTTCTTCTTGGGAGTTTTGGCTGGGGCTGTAGTTGGAGCTTCTTCTGCCATATTACCGGTTCAGCTCAGTGCACAAATTACACAACGGAATGAATGACAAACTTCAGTCACTGGGCGGAACTTAAAGTCAAAATGAGAACCGTTTCGACTCAACTTACGCAAAGCTTTCTGGGGCTGGCTGTGGCGACTGGAGGACTTGTGCTTTCTTCACGCACCTTATATTAAAAATACAAACACTGAACGAATATTTTTTAACAAAAACATGTGTATTGTAGAGAGAAAAGCCTGAACTTCAAAACCAACATTTTAGAGCTTGTGATTCTCCTTTATTCCTATTGCAGCGAAGTGGAACCTGTCGAAGTCCTTTTGGAAAGGTTGCAATCAGTCTTGGAGCTGTGACGAAAACATACACAGAAAGATAGTAAAATCGCCATATTAATCACAAATGACATTCCATAGATTTGCAAATAAGACCCAAAAATGCGCAAAAGCATCGACAGTGTAGCTTATGCGAGTCTGTACTTCACCACGGGGATCTATTTGGACACCGCAAAACACAGTTGACTAACCAATGTGGCACACAGACATACATAGGCTACTATGTGTCAGAGGATCCATAGTGGTGTGGTTGAGTTATTGCATGTTTTTTTTCTCTTATATTCTTTTTTTGTTGTGTGCACTTTGTTTCTTTATTTGTGTTACTTTGCCTGTTAAATTTACCTTGATGTGTCTACTTAGTTAGTTTTATTGCCTAAACTATTTGATTGCCACTTGGATTGGCTCGTTGGGCAGAGCCACCCTCCACCTGCTTCTATGCTAATCAGCATTAAGTGACTGGCTGACTGATCACAGGTGTGGCTGATTGGAAGTGAGTTCAGGAGACACTGGACACTGGTATTCGCGTGTTGTTCCCTGTTTGGAGGTTACCGTGACTGTGCTTGGTGCTGTGCTTCAACTTGTCTGCAGTTGTCTATCGGCGCACTGGTTGTCCGGGGCTTGCTCGCTTAGTTTGTCTCCTCACCTACACCACAGACGTCTGCCTGATTGTTCCTGGCAATAGAGTTCCTGCCCTCCCCTGTTGGTGTTTTTCAACCGGACTGGGAGCTAGACACGTCTGCTCCCAGTTTGATGGTGAGTACTGCATCTGCTTCTCCTAGTTCGACTGCAGTGTTATCCACCAAGTCCTACAGCCTTTGATGCACAGCACACTTGAATGTTCCACCTTATGCCACAGTGGACTTGTGTGTTAAGTTATTTAGTGTTTCACTGTGCTGTGGTCATTGGTGGTTCCTCTGGTGTGTTGTGTGCGTGTTGTGAGAGTGTGTGTGGAAGCTGCAGGTGTGCTTACAAGGGGATATCGGACTGGGTAGCTGCTGAGTGTGGCCGGACTGTTGGCTGGCCTGTTGGACTGGGATTTTCATGGACTTCCTAAGTGTGTGCAGGGCCAACAAGGACTGATTTTCTCTTGGCTTTTTAAAAGTATTTGTATTTAATAAATATACTTGTTTTTATATAATTGTTGTTTAGTGAGTCTGTTCTGTTGCTCCCACCAATTTGTGAGAACCTGCGTGTAAAACTGAGAGTGCCCAGCTCTTTAATTGGGTGGCGTAGTCGGACATCTGCTCTGCCTGTTACATATGCCTTACATTGCAGGTACAGAAAAAATGAGAGGTATAGAAAACGAAAGTCATCTGGTGATGTAAAACCCCTTTAAATAATGCATCCAATCAAATATATATATATATATATATATATATATATATATATATATATATATAAAAAAAAAAAAACTGCAATAGCTGTTTACTTTTACCAACACACACTGGCTGAAGGGTAATAGGTTTGGCAACAGGCAACATATTTGTTTGTCACTTCATGACCTGGTGAGAATTTAATTTTTTTTAATTTTTTAAGTAAATCGCAGTTATGACGGCATTATTCGTCTCTCTGAAAGTATATGTGGTTTAGATGTCTGAGACAACTTACAATGTGTTCAATATAGAACAATATAGAACAGAGCCTGAGAGTTGTACACAGCCCTTATAAAGGAGTAGTCAGGTAAAGATTGTGATTTAGGTTGACACCACATGTTAACATTGAATGTAGATAAGTAATCTACCCAGGGACATCTCAGGTCATGTGGAAGGAGAAACAGACCAATACTGCAAGAAGCTTAATAACTTCAGTTAAAATCTCTCTCTCTTAGGTACAAAAATTCAGCCCAGGCATTATAGCCTGCACCATCCCACCATAAGATCAAATGTGTACATAATGCGTATGATTTGTGGTGGATACACTATGAATTTTGTGGACCACAAAAATTAATATTGAATATTAACACTTCAATTAGACAGCATACTCAGAGCATGTTTGATAACCATACACACTGTTACCCAACAGCATAAGACATTACATGGCACACCTGTGTTCTCTGAAGCCTTAGGCTACTATGAGTTCATACTACAAAATGGTACTCAAGGACACAATGTACGCTATGAAAAATTGTAGTATATGGAAAAATCTGCGAAACATCTGTGATCTGTGGCCTCTCATGACTGAAACAACCCAAGGGAGTCCTTATGGGCTTACTAATCTAAAGTCTTAAGGTAGGCCTATAAGCTATGTAGTATAACGAGAGTATGCCAATGAAACATTCTTTTCAAAAAGAGGCCTCACTGTCGTGGGCAACAGAGACTGTTCTGTCTGGAGGGAAAACTCATAGCTCTAAGCTGATGGCATGAAAACATTCATGGCAATTCATTTGAGGACTTTTAGGCCTACAACTTTTTTTTTTTTTTTGCACCGACTTTCTGATCAAATTGTTCAATTGACCAATGACAAGATTTCAGTCGACCGACTGACTTTTCAAAAATAGGCATGCTGCCAAGTGGCGGCAGGGGGATGTGTTTATGATCACACAGGCTGGAGGTCAAAGGACTGAGGGCAAATAGGGACACAGCGCACCTCCTTATGAAAACAACTTTTCTTTAAAAAAAGCTCTGGGTGCGCTGAATCATGCTGAATGTGAATTTGAATGCTATATTTTGTTTCAGCCCCATGAATGTCTGTCCACTGAATATCCATGTGCTTCAGAGCCATTTATTTTCATGGAAATGCACTACAAAATGATGCATAGCCCACGGGATGGAGGAAGTTGGGACACTTCTCAGTGCATGATGAATCCCATAGGTCCCATATAGTTTATGCTATTTAACCTGTTAACTTCAATGTATGTGCTCTTTGTTCTTCATTCTTGGATTACAAATCTTTGAAACAGGCCCATGGACGTCGTTAGCACTCCCTAACTTTGGTCCAAATCACCTCAGTCCATGGAAGTCATGTATTCATCTACGTTAGTTCCCTGTAACGCTTTGTGAATCAATCCATAGCTCTGTTGTCCGAGGTCATCTAGTGCTGCCTGTAGGAAAAAAGTACAAGAAGATTTGATGCAACATATTCCAAACTAATTGATAACCAATTGATAGCTGAAGTTAGCTATATATATATATATATATATATATGTATGAGTTACTGTGCCCCATTCAGTGTTAGCTGTAGGTTCACTATTACGCATGTTGTATCAAATTTCCTAGCGACAGCACTCAGTGACCTTAAACAATGTGGCTATGGATTGATTCACACAGGCCTGTGCATTCTATGACCGGCCAAGCCCCCAGTGTTTCAAAGCTAGTGAAATCCCTGAATAGGCCAATATGTGGACCACTGATGCATTTCGACCTTTGACCCTTAAGGGGAATAGCCAAACACATTTTCTAATAGCAAAGCCTTTACATGTTCTACCTTAACTAACAATTCTGTAATAAAAGCCAACTTCACCGATGTTCCATGTCCGCCTCCTATTCGAGCCGCTAGGCATTTGCCGTTACTGGCAACCCATTTTGTGATTGGTAGGTGACGCAACGGCCCAAAACAAAAGCACAAAACACAAACAGGACTTCAGTGTATCAAATGCCAGTTTCAGACGTGGAATTGCAGGCTGTACTGTTGTTGTCAGTTAAGATAATATTTGGATCTAATATGATTCCCCAACCCCGATGATCGAATTCTGTTCAGTTGGATTGTGTAGAGTTTAGAGTTTCACCTAGGTGAAAGTAGTTTATTGTTTTGCTAAAAAAAGAAAGATACTAATGCAATAGATGCGTTCAAGCATTTGATAATTTGATTTAGCGTTTGGTGTTTTAGCAATTTCGAAAAAAAACGGTAATGCCCCAAACTCTTCCGATTACACCTCCAGAACTCTGCAGGGCTTTGTTTCGCAGAGAGGGAAATAGGCGGGTGAGGGAAATTTGGATTTTGTTGACGTGTTTAGAAAAAAATGCCCGCGCACCTTCTATTCAGAAAAAGGAGGGAAATTGAAAGGGGCGTGTGTAGAAGTCGTCACAAATGCGTTCTCTCTCGGTATAAGTAGCAGCACTGACTCAGAGAGAAGTATATTTCTTGTAAGTCTCAGTTGTGAAGAAACTTAGAAACATGTCTGGAAGAGGCAAAGGAGGAAAGGGTCTTGGAAAAGGAGGCGCTAAGCGTCATCGCAAAGTTCTCCGTGATAACATCCAGGGTATCACCAAGCCCGCTATCCGCCGTCTGGCTCGCCGTGGTGGTGTGAAGCGTATCTCCGGTCTTATCTACGAGGAGACTCGTGGTGTGCTGAAGGTGTTCCTGGAGAACGTGATCCGTGATGCCGTCACCTACACCGAGCACGCCAAGAGAAAGACTGTGACTGCCATGGATGTTGTCTATGCGCTGAAACGCCAAGGACGTACTCTGTACGGCTTTGGTGGTTAAATGCCTGCCCGTTCTTGGAAAAAAACAAAGGCTCTTTTAAGAGCCGCCCAACTTCTTACAAAAGGCTTTATTCGAGAATTGGGTGACTGGTGATGAAGATGACCATGCTGTGTGTTAGTAAAACCGCTGTCAACACGGCTAACTAGAAATAAACGAAACATCCAGATGTCTCAGGTAGCTTCCTGCTTGTGGCCATTGGGCTGCCTTGCAGCTCGTTCCCCCGTTGGCTATGGAAGCACTTTTTTTTTTTTTTAGAATTTTCAGCATTTAGATTTTCACTTTAAGTAGATTTAATAACCAGGACCGACGCTGTGGTAATGGGATATTTTGAAATTGTACGTTAATTATTTTGAATTTATATCAGTTTTGTTGGTCATTGATTCTCTGGGACGTAAAATGTACCGTTATCGGGGAATGACCCTTTATCTTGACCAAGCATGTATAGTAATGAATCACGAATATTTTAACGCAAAATGTAATACCATTCTGTCTCTATTTGAAAAGATACTGCCTAATTCCCCTCTCCATCAGAGAAAAAGAGCGGGAAATGAAACACTAAAAGGAGGAGTAAAATTCAAAATGGCTCATTTCTGGGTTGTGTTCACTGCTCAACTCTCGCTCCTTTCGATACAAAGTAACCAATCATATACAGGCGTTTTGGAGCAAAATTACAAGACTTCCTGGTTGGGTGTGCCTCGCGTTAAATGTTTACCCGACATTCGTGTATATATATGGTTTCATTTCCAACTTATCTTTCAGCTTATTTCAGTTGAGACAACGCCATGCCTGATCCACCTAAGACAGCCCCAAAGAAAGGTTCCAAGAAAGCCGTGACAAAGACGGCTAGTAAAGGAGGCAAGAAGCGCAAGAGGACTAGGAAGGAAAGTTATGCCATTTACGTGTACAAGGTATTGAAGCAGGTTCACCCTGACACCGGCATTTCCTCCAAAGCGATGAGCATTATGAATTCTTTTGTGAACGACATCTTCGAGCGTATCGCTGGGGAGGCTTCCCGTTTGGCTCACTACAACAAGCGCTCCACCATCTCTTCCAGGGAGATTCAGACTGCAGTGCGTCTGCTTCTGCCCGGTGAGCTGGCCAAGCACGCCGTGTCCGAGGGAACCAAGGCCGTCACCAAGTACACCAGCTCCAAGTGAATCAGATGATCCAATCCAAAAGGCTCTTTTAAGAGCCACTCATATTATCATAAAAGGTGATTCCGATACGAGGTCGGTAACTAACCGACAATAGAAATAGTTTAAAACGTGTTAAACGAGTGGACGTTCTAATTGAGTTGGTATTTCATGTAGGCAGTCTGAAATGTCATGCTGTACATTTATTTTTATGTTGTGGTTTCGTACTCTCCACCTGAAATATACTGAACACCGTTTGCCCACCATGTGAGGTAACAGTCTGAAAACATACACCTCAAAATAGTGCAGAAGTTGTGTTGCTCAAAACAAACAAAAACAAATTCTAGAGATTTACTTAAGGTTTTTACAAGCATACTAGCAAGAGTGGGTAGACTGTTGTTTAATATGCTTATTTGTTTCAAGCATCAACTTGGACAACATGAAATCTTGGGCGCATTGCATGTCCTTGGAAACTGCTTTTTATTAAATTATTTGAGTGGCTCTTAAAAGAGCCTTTGAAATTTGGATCCGGGTTTTAGTTCATTTAGGCGCGCTCTCCACGGATGCGGCGAGCCAGCTGGATGTCCTTGGGCATAATAGTGACCCTCTTGGCGTGGATGGCGCAAAGGTTGGTGTCCTCAAACAGACCGACCAGGTAAGCCTCGCTAGCCTCTTGAAGAGCCATTACAGCAGAGCTCTGGAAACGCAAATCGGTTTTGAAGTCCTGAGCAATTTCCCTCACCAGACGCTGGAAGGGAAGCTTGCGGATGAGCAGCTCAGTAGATTTCTGGTACCGACGGATCTCTCTCAGAGCCACAGTACCGGGCCTATAACGGTGAGGCTTCTTCACACCACCAGTAGCGGGTGCGCTTTTACGTGCAGCCTTGGTAGCGAGCTGCTTCCTTGGGGCTTTGCCTCCGGTGGATTTACGGGCTGTCTGCTTAGTTCTTGCCATCGTTGGAATTGAAGTATATCTAGTACAGAATGGGACGTTGTTATTTAAAGGCTGCAACTATCGGCCAGCCCACTATGTAGACCACGTCATGTGGTTGATCTCCGCTGATTGGACTGTTACTAAATGGCGCCTATATTTCAAACACAAAGCCGAGCCTCTGGTCGCTTTTAAAGACTGTTTACAGCCACGAATATTGTCAATATATATTCGACATGAAATAAATTAGTACGCGTTTAGTAAAGAATGCCATCGATCAGTGCAGCCATTTGTAACCAAAACACCTAGAAATAACGTGTAAGCCGTCATGCTACACCTCTACGACAGAGATTTGAGATCGCTTGTACTTTCTGAATACAGAGATCATATTATCGTTGGTCTTTTAACATTTTTTATTGAAATAATTTATCTGAATAATTACCTACACTGAAATATGGCATATTAAAGCGTCATACGACAATTAGCTCTTGAAGTGTTTTTGTCTCGTGAGTGAAAACGTGTTGTTCCTACCACCTTTCCCGGAATATACACTGCTTTCCTCAAGACTGAAAAAGAAAATAATTTCACACCACATTGCTGAATACAGACAACTTCTAGAGATGGCAAGAAAGTTTTCAGTGGTGTTTGAATCTGATATAATCTGCTCGCTGGTTGCAGCCCAAATGACGCTATAACTTTAGTAAATGCTTTAATTATGTGTGGTTGATTTTCAGGAGGATGTTATGATGATGGTGATATTCCAGACATGCCACAACCTTTTCTGGCTAGTTGCGTGGTGATCTGAGAGTTTGTAATGGGATTCGTGGTCAAGCATTGGAAAAGAAAACAATCTGGTTGGTCAATATTGTCTTTATGAAGAAGTAAAAATAGGCCCATTTATAAAATCACCATATTCCTGTAGACTATGTACTACGTTCCCTCTTCATGGTACCGGGGAGAAGCTTGTGCTGTGAGTTTCACTGATTTGTGTCATTTAAAACCATGAAAGTCGTTGTTCTTCGCTCCGTAGGACATGACTTGGAATTTTCTTTTTATATTTTTGGGTGGCTCTTAAAAGAGCCTTTGTATCGTGGGAGTGAAAAACTCGTTTACTTGGACTTCTCGGTTTTCTTGGGTAGGAGCACAGCCTGGATGTTGGGCAATACACCACCCTGAGCGATAGTCACTCCGCCTAGCAACTTATTCAACTCCTCGTCGTTGCGCACAGCCAGCTGCAAGTGGCGGGGAATAATACGGGTTTTCTTGTTGTCACGAGCAGCGTTCCCAGCCAACTCAAGGATTTCAGCAGTCAGGTACTCGAGCACAGCAGCCAAGTAGACTGGTGCACCAGCACCAACACGCTGAGCATAATTGCCCTTACGCAGCAGCCTGTGGACACGACCCACGGGGAACTGAAGTCCAGCCCTGGATGAACGGGTCTTGGCCTTAGCTCGGGTCTTTCCTCCGGTTTTGCCTCTGCCGCTCATGTTCTTTTCGGTTGGGAGTAAGTACTTCAGTGATAAGAATCAGACAGTGATTGTTATATGAACCCACAGCGGTGAGGTTACTCAGTATATCAATGGCTGAGGTAAAATTGCGGAGAGCCAATCAACACGAAGTCCGTCATATAACGCCTCTTTGATTTATTTTTGGTGCCTTTTCTACTTAATCCTCAATGTAGTGATCATTACCATTATGATCTTTCGGAACAATAGAGAAATATTTGAATTAATTACAGAAAAGTTCTCTACATTTCAATTTAGTGGCCTATTAAACCGTCCAAATTATCAGCGGTGGCTGCTGTGACTTGTAAACTTAAGTGGTTGTTTTACCATCTTTTGGATGTATATTGACATTAGCTCTTACAATGTAACAAGTTTAAGTCGTTGAATATTAAAAGAATTGTAAGGTTTGGGGCAACCATGGCCTGATGGTTAGCGCTTTGGGCTTATAATCGAAGGTTTGCCGGTGCAATCAATGACCAGTGGACCATGGCTGAAGTGCCCTTGATTAAGGCACCTAACCCCTCACTGCTCCCTTGGCGCCGCTATAGTAGACAGCCAACTGCTCTGGGATAGTGCGTACCTCAACATCAAAGAGGTCAAAAGTATAACATTAAAGTATATTATTATTATAATTATACTTAATTGTTGTTATTATTATTATTGATGTATACAACTGATAAACAATTTATATATACAATGCATCATGCTGTTTTACATTATATTGTTTAGTGGCAGTATGTTGAATAGAATGCACGAGCTGCCTGGTTTTGCTTGACGACAACGCGATAATATTTGCCATTTTTTTTGTTTGTTTACTGACCACGCTGCTGCTTGTTTCTTTCACTCTGACAGATTTTGGTTTGTTCTGTTATGTTACAGTGCCTTTACAGCATGCATTGCAGTGTAACAAACTGTCTACCAAAGACTAATACTGTCACGGACTGAGCCATGACGCTCACGCAGACAATTATTCACGTAAACACACAGTACATAGGCAGCCAATTGCCGGCAATGTTAAACATCAAAGCTGACCTGTTGCTGTGAGTTTCAACTTTGTTCGCATTACCGTTTTGTACTGTTCGTAATTCTGGTTTCAAAACATGTCATACCCCACCATTTGCAATAACCTGTCTTCAGCCTTACATTGTTATGAGGGTGCAGGGAAAGGCCTACCAGCATTTCAAGTAGCAATTGTTTGGTCCTAAACTTACGTCTACCATCCACACTTCATGTTCATAATCATCATCGTCTCATCTGTTTTAAGCATGTCTGGTTGCAGAGAATCACAATTATGCACACTGGCTGTTTAAAACGATGAAGTTTATTAGTATTTAGCATTTACAAAAACAACTGTCTTCTGTTACTCACCACGCTATCCGAACTTCCCGGTTAACGTGGAGAAACAGAGGGAATGTTCCATTGGCTAGTTATGGTAGAGTTCCCGGGTGTTTCGTGGACTGCGCCATTGTGACGGGGGTGTTTTAATGGTGATGGGGAAACAGATATTTTATTATGCACCTAAGGGTTTTTGTTTACTGAAAATAATTTTGAGTTATTGTGTGTTTTGTTTTTGTTTCTTTCAGTTATTATTGGGCTATCACAATGTTGTTATTTAGTTAATTAATTTATGTTTGCATTTGGGCTACCCTGTGGGAGGGGCTGCAGCTAGCACTGCTCTGTATTAGGCCCAGAGCCTCAGTTGGGAAAAGGAGTCTTGAGTGGAAGGTACATTACTTGGCTATTGAGAAATGTTGTACAGGGTCTTTTGACGTAGCCTGGTGAACCAATGCCTATTTAATTTTGTGTACTTCACAAGTTTTCTTTTGCATTTTGGGAAGTTTATTCTTCACTGTAAATATTTGCACAATTTTTAAGAAATAATTGAAAAGGGAAAAAAATAATAAATATTCCTTCTGAAGATCACCGTTTTGGCCTCCCTCTGTCTGCTCCGCCGCTGACTATCCTGCAACAAATACATACACTTAATGGGAGTTTGGAGTATAATGGGAGTTTGTGTACTTTTAGTACACATGTAATAGTAAATGATAATGCAAATACATTCTCTGAAATTACATCTCTTATATGTTACGATGTATGCTATTGATGTATCCTGCGAAGGAAAATGTGATATCAGATTATGACTTACATAATTAAAGTTTAAAGTTAGATATAATTGACACAATCACCTACATTGCTCGAACTTGTCTCTTAAAATCGTCTGGAGTAAGTGGCGTCACGCTGGGACACGTGTGGCTTACTGTTGATAATTAGGCCAAGAAAGTAGAAACCGATTGCCACCATCTTTTATTTACACTCTGGTTTAAGTATTTTTACCAAAATTATGTCTCAGTTTACCTGAACGTGAGTACTGTAAATGAAATGTCTGCATTTCAAGACGTGGTGGGTGGCTCTTAAAAGAGCCTTTTTTGTGAAGAAGGCGAAAAACGTTTACTTCTTCTTGGGCGCAGCCTTCTTAGGCTTTGCTACTTTAGGCTTGGCTGCTTTAGGTTTGGCCACTTTGGGCTTTGCTGCCTTCGCTTTCTTGGGGCTCTTCGCAGTCTTCTTGGGCGTTGCAGGTTTCTTCACCTTTTTCGGGCTCTTTGCTGCCTTTTTAGGAGTGGCGGGCTTCTTAGCTCCCTTCTTAGGAGACTTCTTGGCGGCCGCAGGTTTCTTGGCTGCAGCCTTTTTGGGCTTCTTAGCCGCGGCAGGTTTCTTCGCTGCTGCCTTCTTCGCGGGCTTCTTCTTCGGCTCTGCCTGCTTCTTGTTCAGCTTGAAAGAACCGGAGGCGCCAGTTCCCTTCGTCTGAACCAAAGTTCCCTTACTTACCAGACTCTTAATGGCCAGTTTAACACGAGCGTTGTTCTTCTCCACATCGTATCCACCAGCAGCCAATGCCTTCTTCAGCGCAGCGAGAGAAACACCTTTCTTTTCTTTAGAAGCGGAAATCGCCTTCACAACCAGCTCCCCAACACTTGTGCCGGTTTGCTTGGGCCGGGGTGCCTTCTTCTTAGGCGCTTTAACTGGGGCGGGGGCTGGGGCGTCTTCTGCCATCGTATCGTTCTATTGTAGCGCAAGTACTGCACACAATTGAATGAATGACTACGACAGGTTACTGAGCGGCACTTAAAGTCAACATGAGAACCGTTTCGACTCAACTTACGCACAGCTTTCCCGGGCGCTTAAAGGACTTGTGCTTTATTCGCGCACGTTCTGTTCAAAATACAAACAGATAATATATTTTTGAACAAATTTATGTGTGTCATAGAGGAAAAAAATGCCTGCACTTCAGATGAAACATGTAGAGCTTGTGATTGTCCTTCATGCCCACTGCAGCGAAATGGGAACTGTAGAAGTCCTTTTGGAGAGGTTGCAATCAGTCTTGGATTTGTGAGAAAAACATACAAGAAAAAGCAGTCATATCGCATAACGTTAGCCATGACATTACACAGATGGACAAATAAAACCCACAATGTGCAAAAGTATCGACTGTGTAGTTTCTGTGAGTCTGTACTTCACCACGGGGACCTATTTGGACACTGCAAAACACAGCTCACAAACCAATGTGGTACTCAGACATACATACATAATATCCTTGCATTGGCTTAATATGTATGTGGGACTGACATGATAGATGTAAATAATGGAAAACATTTACCAGAATTCATAAAGTCTTATAACTAATGTCATTCCTGTTCAAAACGATTTATACATTCTCATGTCTGCACTTATAAAGCATGTTTAATGTTATCTTATAAGCCTTTACAACCTGAAGTGCCACAAAGTATTACAAAGCTTCAATTTCTTAATTGTGTTTTTATATGCCCAATTCCTCATGTCATATGAAGAGCTACAAGTGCTAAGTGAATACTCTAAGTAAAGTTAGGTGAAGGTGTAATTACTCTTAAGCTCAAGGATACTCCATTAAAGACAGTAGGTAAAGTGATGTTTTTCCCAAAGGCCAAAGAAGGTTTACAATGCTTGTGATACTTCTGGTTACAAAGTTTTATGTCAAACATTATTATTCCTTATGACTACAGTCATGACAATGTAATAAAAGTTAATTAATACTGATGTCATTAGTTATAAGGCTTTATGAATGCATTATAACACTTTATTTTGTTCAAAGAAAGGCTTACCAACAAAATAGCTGTTTACTTTTATCAACACAAAGTTCCTGACAGGCAGCAGGGATATAGGCAGCATGTCTTTTTTGTGTCAGTTTATGATCTGATGAAAATTTTGGATTTATTTTTAGACATTAGACAGTTATCTTAATTTCCTTTAGACATTAGACAGTTACATTAATTTCCTTCGGGATCAATAAAGTAACTCTACTCTACTCTACTCTACTCTACTTTTCTCTCTCCAGATGAGACAGCTTTTACAGAGCCCAGCTGTTCTCCATAGTTCTTATGAAGGAGTTGTCTGATACAGGGACGGACTGGGATAAAATTTAACCCACCATAAGATCTCATCACATACATCATGCATGTTTTTGGTGGATAGGCTATGAATTCTGTGAACCACAACAGACTATTGAATTTTAGACTTCAGTTAGATAACCCACTCAGAGCATGCTCGATAACCATAGACACTGTTTCCCATTTATTGTAAGCTTACAGCATCAGGTGGCATAACTACATATTCTATGGGACCATAGGGTAGTATTAGCCAAGGTTATACTATACTGCAATGTAGTTTGAGAAAGTATTTGGGGAAAATACAACATCCATGAAAAAAGCTAATTACAATGCAATATGGAACAGCAGCCATAGAGCCTCTCACGACCAGTAAGGGAATCCTTATGGGCCTACTTACTGATCTAGGTTCAATTTTAAGGAGGCTATGTGTCAGTGAAGCAAAAAAAGATACATGGCAATTAATCTGAGGAATTATAGTCTTACCGTTTTTTTTTTCTTTGCACTCACTTTCTGGTCAAATTGTGTAGCATCTAGATGAGCCTAGATTTCTCACACTTTTCAAATCGCAGTATATCAATTTGTCTGTGCCATGATTTCAGAGACGGCTGATGAACTACGGTATCTTCGATTAATCTATCTATGTTTCAGTCACGCTTATCAATCTCCATTCAGCTCTTTTGCGCGCGCTGCTCCAAGAGAGCAGCCTGGAAATCTAGACGTATGATAATCTGGGTTGACAGGCTTCCAAGAGAGCACGTCTCATCTAAACTTATCTAGCTGGATGTATTTACTGCGGAATCACCACCGGCACTACTAATAAAAACAGTTAATTTCGTTACAATATTTCAGTGTATCAGTTGACATTGGTGGAAAGGCGTTTAAAGGTGATTTAACATAATTGGTATTATCCCATTTGCATATATTGACTTTGGAAAGATGTCAGCATAATCTTTCCAAACCAGCAATATGAGACTCAAAGTGGACAACTTTGCGACCCAAATAGTGCCTGTCCTGTCGATGTCGAATAGTACGGGTTGCTCAAAGTAACAAACTCAGTGCTACACTTTGTTTCTTTGATTCGCTGCCCGCGCAGTCTCCATTCACAAAAGGAGGGAGAAAGAAAGGGGGGGGGGGTATGTTGTAGTCTTCATCAACGTCCTCTCTCTTGTGATTTTTAGTCACTAATGAGTGAGCATAATGTTTGGAAGAGGCAAAGGAGGAAAAGGTCTGGGATAGGGAGGCGCAAAGCGTCACCATAAAGTTCTCCGTGATAACATCCAGGGTATCACAAAGCCCGCTATACGCCGCCTGGCTCGACGTGGTGGTGTGAAGCGTATCTCTGGTCTGATCTACGAGGAGACTCGTGGCGGGCTGAAGGTGTTTCTGGAGAATGTTATCCGTGATACTGTCACCTACACTGAGCACGCCAAGAGAAAGACCGTGACTGCCATGGACGTTGTCTACGCCCTGAAAGGCCAGGGTCGTACTTTGTATGGCTTTGGTGGTTAAATGCGTTTCTGCTCTTGACAAAAATACGTTTTTCAAAACGGTTTGATGCATTCAGAGAACAGGACAACACTAAATTACATTTGGTAGAGAAACACGAGGTGCTACTCCAATGAGCCCACACGAAACCACCATTGTTAAAACATGATTAATGAATTGGTAAAGAAAAGAATATGGGGGGAAATTAAGAAAACTAAATAGATCAATAAACCTTGTTATCAGTTGTGTAAAAAAAGCAACAAAAGCATGCTGCGACAAGAGTCTCCTACGAATAGGTCGGATATGGTCAGGAATTATTTTTTTGAGTTATTGATTACAGAAAATGAAGCTTGGTAACTGCACAAGTCATTACAAATCATATTCTGTAATTTCAGGAAGTCTTAATGTATCCCACGTTATCTAAGTGAATTTATTTATTGTGGAACTACTACTACAACTACCACTACTGCTGCTGTCGTACTAATTTCGTTTGACTATATCAGCTTCTATTGTAGGAACGATGTTGAATCAGCATCAGTGTCATTATCACACATTATAGATATTTACTTTGAAAGAAAAAAAATTGGTTGGCTAAACTTTCCAAACCAGCTACAGGAGTCTCGAAGTAAGCTGTTCGAATAGTTTGTAGCTTCAAACGCGCCTGTTTTGTCCATATCGAACAAACTGCAACAAAAAGGGTTCTGAAAAGTATCAATGCAAGTGCTACTTTGTTTCGACGTGAGGTGGGTTTTTGGTGACGTGTGTGAAACAAAAATGCCCGCGCAGCTTCCATTCACTAAGAGGAGGGAAAGAGTGAAGGGGGCGTATGTTGTAGTCTTCACTAACGTCGTTTCACCGAAAATAAGTTCAGGTACTAAAGCGTTCTAACTTTCATTCTTGTACTTGTAGTTGTACAAAAACGGGATAATGTCTGGAAGAGGCAAAGGAGGAAAAGGTCTGGGAAAGGGAGGCGCTAAGCGTCACCGTAAAGTTCTCCGTGATAACATCCAGGGTATCACCAAACCCGCTATCCGCCGTCTGGCTCGTCGTGGTGGTGTGAAGCGTATCTCCGGTCTTATCTACGAGGAGACTCGTGGTGTGCTGAAGGTGTTCCTGGAGAACGTGATCCGTGATGCCGTCACCTACACCGAGCACGCCAAGAGAAAGACTGTGACCGCTATGGATGTTGTCTACGCCTTGAAACGCCAGGGTCGTACTCTGTACGGCTTTGGTGGTTAAACGCGCGTCTACTCTTTAAAAAAACCCAAAGGCTCTTTTAAGAGCCGCCCAATTATTTATGAAGGGCTATATTCAATGTTTGAGTGTGTTATTTGTAGGTTTGTGTAAATCACTTTCTTTTCCTGATAAGTTATAAGAGATCCTTAGGTGAAATATTTGACAGCAACGAACACTTGGCTTAAGAAAGGGGCTCAACAAATTAGTGGAAGGACAATCGGAGTTTGACAGGAATGCGCAAAAGTAAGTTGATAAACTGGGGTTTCTAAACAAGCTGAGAAGTTTGTTCTAAGTTATAAGGGAGCCAAACAAAACATCGTGCTTGAAAGAGTATCGCAACGTCGTGTTAAAAGGTACTATTTAAAGTACTGTAAAAGACAATATATCTCCAACAGATACAGCAAATAAGGTCGGGTATTATTAGATAATGAAATTATTATTCATGAATATCGTGTAAAACTATTATTCCCTCTTCCTCAGAGAAAAGCAGCGGTGAAGTAAAACAAAAGATCTTCAAATCTAAACTGCTCATTTCTGGGTGGAGCTGAACTTCTCTCGCTGACCGCCCCTTTCGATACAAAGTAAAGTTTGGGCGTTTTGGGAGGGAAATTACAAGTTTTCTAGTGGTGCGTGATTGGCGTTAAATATTTGCATAGAAATTTGTATATATATATAACGTAAATTAATTCGCTGCTTACTCGTTGATATAGTTACAGCGGCGTGAAAGTCATGCCAGATCCAGCAAAATCAGCGCCGAAGAAAGGCTCCAAAAAAGCTGTGACAAAGACTGCTGGTAGAGGAGGGAAGAAGCGCAAAAGGACTAGGAAGGAGAGTTATGCCATTTACGTGTACAAGGTACTGAAGCAGGTTCACCCTGACACCGGCATTTCCTCCAAAGCGATGACTATTATGAATTCTTTTGTGAACGACATCTTCGAGCGTATCGCTGGGGAGGCGTCCCGTCTGGCGCACTATAACAAGCGCTCCACCATCTCTTCTCGGGAGATCCAAACAGCAGTGCGTCTGCTTCTGCCCGGTGAGTTGGCCAAGCACGCCGTGTCCGAGGGGACCAAGGCTGTCACTAAGTACACCAGTTCCAAGTAAAGCCGAAGGCGAACTTCTAATCCAAAGGCTCTTTTAAGAGCCACACAAGTTTTCTAAGAACAAATTCCAAAAACACATTGACGAACTAGACTCTGGAACTAGTTTGGAACGGCTGACGTGACCTCGTTTGTGGGATACTCTCTTTAATCTCTTCCTTTTCATGTAATGTCTGATAATGACCATACTGGTAGAAAGTCTGGTGGATTTCTCACTACGTCTCCTTGTACTGCAAATCTTTGTGTGAGTGTTGTCAGTACTCCGACGATCGTAGGAAGCCTTATGTATGCGTGAATGAGCTGCATGCACACAGCGCAAGTGTATATTGGTGCAGTGTCTTGCAGTGGAGACAACACTACTTTTGGTGTACGCTAGTGGACTAGCTACCCGCCTACTACCTACTAGCTAGTGGACTAATTCTTAGTAGACATGTAATAGAAAGTCACATTGCAAATACATCCTTTCAATTGTGTAAATTGCATCCTTTTATCCTATAATTCCTCGGTATGACACCACCTAAAAGAAATCCCAGTCTATTTTTTTTCGCTTAGAAAGCGCAGCTCCTTTAATATCAGTACGCCAGTTCTACACACTCGGCAGTGTTCTTTTCCATGCTGTTGTGTGCTGGGTTGGCTGCTACAGTGGATGACAGGAACAGGTTCAATAAATTAATCAAAAAATAAAGGCGGGTTCTGTCATTGGTCTCAGCCCTAGATCTCTGGAAGCTGCAGAGCAGAGAATCGTGAGAAAATAAAGATGTGTCCTGTCACAAGAAGATCAACTCTCATGTTCATGTTCAGGGTGCAGGGACAGCAAAAATATACAGCAATAGGCCATATGTTCAATAAAAATAAATGTGGAAAATTAGTCAGTGTGGTGCACATCAATTATTATTATTAGTAGTAGTTGTAGTAGTAGCAGCAGTAGTTTTTTAACGTTGTTAGTGTATAATATACAGTATGTATTTGTGTGTGTATGTCATGTGACTGTGCCTATGTGTATGTATGATGTACATAAGCTACTGGACACCTTATTTCCTTCTGGATAAATAAAGTATCTCTCTCTCTACTTATCAAGACCTTGTTTATGAATCTGTTCACTAATGGGTGGTAAGTGTGTGTGCAATATAGACACCGTCTTGGGAAACTGATATCCTCCTATTCATTGTTCTAACCGGACAACCTGTGGTGAACATCGACTAACTGACCTTGCATTTCAGAAACAGAATCAGTTGTATTGGCCAAGTATACCAACACACACAGAATTTGTGTATTAACTCTCCATAATTCCAACATATAGACATGTAGTAATATACATTCAGTGATCATCCTCAGCGACATATCAGGAGAGTGATGGCAGTGGGAAAGAAGCTGTTCTTGTGGCGCTGGTAGTGTAGTGTTTAAGGAACCTGGCTGGCGTGCTAGTGGCCTGCAAAATTGTGTGTTCAAATCCCAGCTGCCACCGTTGTGCCCTTGAGCAAGGCAGTTAACCCTAAGTTGCTCTAGGAGAGACTGGTCCTGAACAGTTGATAGCTGACAAAATGTAGCTGCTTTGGATAAAAGTGTGCTAAATGCATAAATGTAACGTTTTTGTGCTCACGGACCTGTAGCACCTGCGAGAGGGTTAAACATAGTGTGTGTAGGATGTGTAGGGTCTTTAATGATGTTCTAAAGAGAGGGCAGAGGAATTTTTTCAGCTGTCCAAATTATGCTGTAATCTGTGTTTGTCTTGTTTTGTGGCTGCCCTTTACCAAACAGTGATGGATGTGCAGAGGATTGATTCAATGGCAGCAGAGTTTGCCAGCTGGGTTCTTGGAGGTGCAGTCATTTGAGTAGAGGGAGAAGAACAGTGGGGAAAGGACTCAGCCCTGTGGTGTACCAGTACTGGTTGTCTGTGTTCCAGATGTGTCATTTGAGTAGAGGGAGAAGAACAGTGGGGAAAGGACACACCCCTGTGGTGCACCAGTACTGGTTGTCCGTGTTCCAGATGTGGCATCTCTCAGATCTCTCTACACATGTTCACTCCTGTCAGTCAGGAAGCTGGAGATCCACTGACAGATGGCAGCAGATACAGTGAGCTGAGAGAGTTTGGCGGTGAGGTATGATTTCAAGCTCGCAATAATGCCAGAGCCGTAGCCATGATTTTTCAAATACCGAGGCAAAAAATGCCCAACAATGCTCACCCACTGGAAAAAATTCTGACATGCAAAAATCCTAGTGACGTGCATTGTGCCATGTGAGAGTTTGTGGGGTATAAAACTGTTGCCTAACCTGTGGGGTTTGAAACCTACAACCCCCCTGACTGTGTGTGTGAGTGTTTGTTGGGCCACTGGCTACCAGATGCAAAAATGGTCATTCTCACAAGTCACTCAATTGTAGATGATGATTTTGAGTCTGTGTGTGTGTTGGCATGGTTGTCACTTCATGACCGTCACTCCCTTGTAAAGGTTATACCTGTAATCTCTTGGTTATCCCTGAAGTCCTCCAACTCACAAAGCTGGTTGATGATGCCACAGAGTCACTCTGTTCTACACTGAGCTCCTGTTTGGATCACTTTTGCTGCTCGATCCACTCAGTCTCACCCGTGGCTTAATGACTCACTACGTTCAATGTGCAGCAAAAAAAAGATCTAACACAATTCCAGGAACTGTTATCATCCTTCTCATCCAGTGTCACAGGCTTTTTACCATGACAAGATTAGCAATGACAATGACACCAGGAAACCAGCTTACCTTTGTAGATCCTCTGTAGCTCGGTCGTGCTGTTTTTCACTATTCAACATAAGGAAGATCAGGCTGTACCTAACCCAACATGGTTCCTGGTACAGACCTTGGTTATCTCTCGCCTTGACTACTGCAATGCCCACTTATCAGGTCTTCCGGCCTGTGCTGTGAGACCGCTACGGATGATCTAGAATGCAGCTGCACGTCTGGTTTTTAACCAGCCAAAAACGGCACGTCACATCGCTGTTCATTGAACTCCACTGGCTACCCTTAGCTGCTTGCATCAAATTCAAAGAATAAATGTTGGCCTACAGGGTAATTCATGGTTCTGCTCCCATCTACCTGAATACTCTCTTAAAGCCCTAAGTCACCCACCAGTCACTTCGCTCCTCCAAGGAACGTTATCTAGCACAGCCAACACCTCGCGCAGGTCAATCCCAACTCTTCTCAGGTGTTCTTCCACTCTGATGAAATGACCTTCCAATTGCTACCAGATCAACAGATACCCTCTCCACCTTCAAGAAAGACCCAGCTCTTGAATATCTCCTGGCTTGAATTTCTGAATGCCAGGAATGCAGGAATCCAGGAATCTCTTACTCGTCATCTCTCTCCATACTGCACTTTTATAAGACTATTACAATTTCAACTTAAAATACTGCAAATTTTACGTTAGCAATATTCACTCTTTGTTAGTAAATGTAATGTAATGTAAATGTAAATATTCTGTAACTTACCCACAGTTATGGGGCAAAGTACAGGCCTAAAATAAAATCTTAATGTCCAACATGCTAAATGCAATATAGTGCAATACAGTTTTATTAATCACCAAAATGTTGCATTTCCTGCATTATGAGCTGTGAATAATTCCTCCAAAATGCAGTTTCCTGCATGCAGTAAAATGTAGTAACCTGCAAAAATTATACTAGCTTTGAATAACATAGAAGAACTGTTAAACTTGTCATTAAACCAGCCCCAGGCAGTGGAAGTGTTTTAGCACACAGGCTACATGGTGATTCGACCACACAGGGTGAAATGCGTAGGCCTATTTCTTAAAAGTAACTACTTTAAAAGACGGCAAGAAACTTTCATTATTACTGATTTATACCCTAGTGTGAGCGAGCGAGGCCGACTGTAAAGGTACGTCTGCACAAAATACCAAACCGCTCACTCAAAATTCTTCTCCGCCATTCTCTCCCACGCTGTGCTGAGACTATGATTTGCGGAGACTGCAGTTTTGACAGTTGAAATTAAGAAGTGTTTGGGCTATCTCTGTAGAGTTTACCATCTCATTTTAGCAGAAGACCTGCTGTATCTTTACTTCACCACCACAAATGTCAGCAGCTCATTTGTTTGTGACTTTGAGTTTGAGTGTATTGAACTTCATGCGAGCAGTGATATAGCGTGCAATCGAAGCGCTCATTCTAGAAATAGCACACACTCTCTGTGATTTTTTGCCAACATAGATGCACCTGTTTTGAGAAGTAGGCAAGCACCCAGTCTGCAATTTTTGTCTAACATTCTACATTTGAGAAGTTAGATAGGCTATATCTGACATACGGTAGATTTGATACAGGGATTATAAATCTTATCAGCTCTAGAAAAAAATTCAGAAGACATGACCTCTGTGTCCTAAATGGTAGCTACGGCCATGAATAATTCAATTCAATTCAATTCAGTTTTATTTATACAACGCCTTTTACAATAGTATTGTCTTGTGGCGCTTCACAGAAGGAGCACCCAAGAGCAACAGGGGCAAGGAAAAACTCCCTTATGTTCAGTTAATCTAGGAAGAAACCTTGGGCAGATCCACGACTCAAGGGGCTAACCAAACTGCCAGGGGTCATGGAGAAAAATTACAATCAGTAGTAACCATGACAGACTATAAGTTGCCTATGGTTTTAGCTAAGGTTCATAATAGTTCCTAATAGAGTATTATCCCACTTTTACAATACATGGTAGTCAGTCTATAGGTGGTTATCAGGAATTATGGCTGGACAATGTAGCAGCGGCCAGGCATAGTGACAAACTCAAAGGAATGAGATGGGTCATGGGGGTAACAGTAAGGGTCCATTTGACAGCGCCATTGTGAGGGGGGGTCAATCACAAAGCCTCAGGAAGGGGAGTCGGGCCCAGCATCGGCGTCCAGGAAGGTCCTCTGTGATGGGGAGTCGGTCGTGACGTGCCTCCCGTAGTGTTGGTTGTAGTCCACTCAGGAGGGGAGGGTGAGAGGAGTCCGCCGGAATGAGGCAGGGATGACACTCAGCAAAGATAATTGTGGACAGAGGAAAATAGTGAATTAGGCCAGGCTCGCACGTCAGAAGCAAAAAGCAGAAAGCAGTAATTTGGGCATACCTATATGCGCATAAATATACATATATACACATACACATATACACACACACATATAGAGAGAGAGAGAGAGTTGTACGGCATGACACATGAAGGTTGTGTGGCGGCACTAGGCTATAGCAGCATAACTAAGGTATGATGCATGGCAACCCAGCACCACTGCAGGGATGGTCAGTGGCTGCCATGCCTCGCAAGTGGGGGCAACAGCAGAGGCAGTCCCTTCCAAAAGACACATGAGAAGTGATGATTTGCCATGCACCATCACTAACTATGGGAAACAGTAAAGAGGAAGGTTTTAAGTCTGGACTTAAAGGTATTGAGAGTGTCCGCTTGTCGAATGTGGGGGGGGGGGACTATTCCACATGAGGGGTGCACGGTAACAGAAGGCTCTTCCTCCTATCGTAGATTTTGATATTCTTGGGATTACAAGGAGACCAGCATTTTGGGATCTAAGGGTTCTAGGAGGGTGGTAAGGGACAAGTAAGTCTTTAATATATGTTGGTGCATCGCCCTTGAGGACTTTGTAGGTTAGGAGGAGTATTTTAAAATCAATTCGACTTTTAATAGGGAGCCAATGTAGGGAAGCAAGAATAGGAGAGATATGTTCATATTTTTTAGTCCTGGTCAGTGTTCGGGCCGCAGCATTTTGTATTAGTTGTAGGTTTTTGATGCAAGTATTGCTACACCCAGAGAACAGAGCATTGCAATAATCGAGCCTGGAAGTAATAAATGTGTGTATTAATTTTTCAGCATCCTCAAAGGATAGGAACTTTCTAACCTTAGCAATATTTCGTGGGTGGAAAAAAGATGTTTTTGAAATGTAGATGTAGATGTTTTTGAAATTTAGAGAGAGGTCCTGCTCAATAATTACCCCGAGGTCTTTAACTTTTGCATTACATGACAGGCCACTGAGTCAGTGATGGGGTAGAGTGTTGGTCAGCTGTTTAGGGCCAATCATCATAACTTCAGTTTTATCAGAATTTAAACAAAGGAAATTATTAGTCATCCAATTAGTCATTCAAGTTTAGTCATTGGCATAAAGTCATTAGGCTTCATAGAAAGGTAAAGCTGGGTATCATCAGCATAGGAGTGGAAAGTAATACCATGTTTCCTTATAACAGATCCTAAAGGTAACATGTACAGGGAGAACTTTACTTTAGTATGGGTTGATGACTCATTATGAGCGTGTACAAACTGGTAGCGACCAGAAAGGTATGATTTGAACCAGGCTAATGCAGTGTCTTTGATGCCTATCATGTGTTCAAGTCTGTGTAGTAGGATACCATGGTCAATAGTGTCAAAGGCAGCACTAAGATCCAGTAGGATTAATATTGATATATATCCATTATCAGATGCGATAAGGAGGTCATTGAAGACTTTAACTAGGGCTGATTCTGTGCTATGATTAGTTCTAAAGCCTGACTGGAAGGTTTCCTGCATATTATTGTCATTTAAGAAGCTACAGATTTGCTTAGACACTATTTTCTCAAGTATTTTTGAAACAAATGGGAGGTTAGATATGGGTCTGTAATTAGCAAGGATATCAGGATCAAGGTTTGGTTTTTTAATTGATGGTTTAATAACAGATGTCTTGAAAGATTTTGGGACATGCCCAGCTATGAGTGAGTCATTTATATTTTTAAGAATCGTCTCAGCCAATAGAGGGAGAGCTGCCTTAAGAAGATCAGTTGGGATAGGGTCCAATAAGCATGTTGAGGCTTTAGCTGAAATGATCAAAGACGTAATTTCTGATATATTGGTGGGTGTGAATGAATCAAAGTATGCTACAGGTTGGCTAGAGCTAGCTGTAACCATTACATGTGGTCCAACTGGATTTGAGGTTACAAGGGAGTTGTTTATTTTAAGTCTAATAGATTCAATTTTGTCATTAAAATAGTCCATGAAGTCCTTGCTGCTTAGACTTATTGGAATGGAATGGGACACCTCAATCCTGCTTTTTGTTAAATGGGATATAGTGTTAAAAAGGAATTTTGGATTATCTTTATTATTGTGTATAAGTGAGGAATAATATGCTGATTTGGCATTGTTAAGTGCTGTCTTGTACTCTTTTAAGCTATCTTTCCAAGCAAGGCAGAACACTTCAAGTTTAGTGGCATACCATTTCCTTTCAAGTCTACGAGCAGCTTGTTTCAGTAAGCGAGTCTGTGTGGTATACCATGGGGCAATTTTTTCTTGTTTCCTAGTTTTCTTTTTGAGTGGTGCAATTGTGTTGTGATGTGGAGTATAGTACATTTACAACACTGTCAGTTAATTGATCAACTTGGGTTGGGCTTGGCATAGAGCCTTCTAATACAGGGCTATATTTGGCTTAGCAGAGACTCAAGGAGAGTTTTGCTTTTGGAATTTTTGCTATGAAGTCATCTGTAGTTTTGGGAGTTATGTTTCTAGTGTAGTAGTAGACTGAGTTAGGTGCTACATAGTCTAATGTGATTTTTAAAGTTAATAAGTAGCGGTCAGTTAGTGTAGAGTGTTGAGGTAGGGTTGTAAGTTGTTCTATTTGTACTCCATGTGTCAGAACAAGATCAAGGGTGTGGTTACCTTGATGTGTAGGTGTGTTTACATTTTGGCAGAAGCCAATGTGATCAAGCAGAGATTGGAAACTAATTGGCAGGCTATCGTTTGCAACATCGATGTGGATATTAAAATCACCTAATATGATTATGTTTTCTGTTTTAATGACTAGAGAGGACAGGAAGTCAGAGAATTCTGATAAGAATTCAGTGTAGGGGCCTGGAGGTCTATATAATGTTACAGTTGTTAAGGGTTTAGCACCATTCCCATCAGGATGAATCAAGTTAAGGACAAGAACTTCAAAAGATTTAAAAATATAATCAAGCTTAGGGGCCATAGTGAGATTTGAATTGTGAATTGTTGCTACTCCACCACCACGGCCATAAAGACGTGGTATGTGATAATTTAGATGACTAGGGGGGGGTAGCTTCATTTAGTGGGAGGTATTCATCAGGTTTTAGCCAGGTTTCTGTAAGACAGAGTATGTCAATTTGATTATCAGAAATAAGTTCATTTATTAAAGTCGTCTTTGAGGAGAGCGAACGAATATTTAATAAGCCAAATTTCAGTTGTGATTTCTGGCTATATTCTTTTTTTGTTTCTGGTTTTATTTTTGTGAGGTTGCAGTCCTACACACATCAGATTTTCCTCTCAACACTCTATTTCACACTTACACTATTTAAAATGCAAAAGCCTTGAAAAAAATAAAAATCTTTATATTTTCTTTTTTTTATATTTTCTTTAACACAGGCAACCAGAGGGAGGAGTCAATCCATATATTACACTGGTGAATCACATATTTTTGAGACACATTCAAATAAAAATGCTGAATAATCTTTGAAAACAAAACAATTAAGTGCTGGTTTTAGAAAATGCATTTATTTACGGCACATAAAGTGTCCCAAAAATAAAATATTGTTGAATACAAAATCTTCTTTTTCTTGCATAAAAATTCCCAAATTCCAAAACCCTATGATATTACAGGAATTCGATTTATGTCGGACTTGACTGGCGTCTCTGTCGGGCCTCCACCTGTGGTTTGGAGCTGCTCATGTTGACTTGACTGGCGTCTCTGTCGGGCCTCCACCTGTGGTTTGGAGCTGCTCATGTTGACTTGACTGGCGTCTCTGTCGGGCCTCCACCTGTGCTTTGGAGCTGCTCATGTTGATGTATGCAGTCTGCTAAATCCAGACCCAGATTCCATGGCAAACTCACCTCAGTCACCATCATGTCTTATAGCACTTGAGATGTTGTGGTGCAACACTATTTTTGTTATTTTAGTGACACATATTAGAAAGTAAGAAAAATTAAAATTAGAAAGTAAAATGTACAATTATAACCACAAAGCAGCAGTTTCCGAAAAATCATCTATGTTGTGTAGTCATTGGCGACATCTATGTTGCGTAGTCATTGGCGACATCTATGTTGTGTAGTCATTGGCGACATCTATGTTGTGTAGTCATTGGCGACATCTATGTTGTGTAGTCATTGGCGACATCTATGTTGCGTAGTCATTGGCGACATCTATGTTGCGTAGTCATTGGCGACATCTATGTTGTGTAGTCATTGGCGACATCTATGTTGTGTAGTCATTGGCGACATCTATGTTGCGTAGTCATTGGCGACATCTATGTTGCGTAGTCATTGGCGACATCTATGTTGTGTAGTCATTGGCGACATCTATGTTGTGTAGTCATTGGCGACATCTAAGATCTGTAGTCATTGGAGAAATCAATGATGGGTTGTAATTGGGGAAATCTATGTTGGGTAGTCATTGGCGACATCTATGTTGTGTAGTCATTGGCGACATCTATGTTGCGTAGTCATTGGCGACATCTATGTTGTGTAGTCATTGGCGACATCTATGTTGTGTAGTCATTGGTGACATCTATGTTCCATAGTCATTGGTGACATTCAAGATGTGTGTCAGTGCCGACAGCAGCAGCACGTCCATGTGATCGTTCTGGTTCATCTCATCATGGTAGTTCTGTACTGGGAAGATGTGGTTCATGGGACACACACACACACACACACACACACACACACAGACATGGACACATGTGGAAGCATACATGAAAAGGAATGAGTAGACGCAAAGCAAGTATAGTGACTGTTGTCCATTTTAATATCATGTTTGACATGTGGAGTTGATGAGGTACACATCTTCCTATATTGCAAACATGGCAGAATTGTTTTTTTTTTTTTTACATTTTCACAAGAAATGTAGAGAAACTGTTTTAAACAGGTCATGTGATCTATAATAATCTTTATTAATCTCATATAATAATTTGGTGACTATGCAGTGTCTGCAAATTCAGGGGGTTTGCAGACTTCCGCACAGCACTGTATGAAGCAATGTTTTTAATACAAGTTTAAGATCATTTATGACAAGTCTGGAGCATAGCTATGTTTTTAATGATTTTAATGATGTTTTTAATGAATATGATTAAGGTTTAAAAAAACAATTTTACTGTGACAGCACAAATAATTCAATGTGATGACAGCTACTTGTATGTTATCTTAATGGACCTGCAACAATGCTGAAACTCAATAAACTCAACTAAACTAAAGACCTCTGAAGAAACAAAGACAGCTCACACTATGTTCGATATCTTTGCTTTTGTAGTTGAGTCATGTCCACTTTTGTCATCACCTGAGGGATATCTGCAAAAGATTTTTGCTACAATTACAATTTAGATCACACTTGAAACATTTAATTCAGATTCAAACTGTTGCATGACATGAATTCGTGACAAGGTGAACCATTTACCCTGAAAACGTTCCACCATAATGTGAGTCAAGAGTCTTCCCCTTTTACCAAAGGCATGCGTAACACCAGATCACTTTTCATTATTGAAAAACTTCTCATTTGCTATTATTTGACAAGTCCGTCTTGGTGTGAGTCATCACATTTGACAAGTCCGTCTTGGTGTGAGTCTCACATCCTACTGGGGAAAAAAACAAAAAAGAAAACTGAAGAAGACTGAACTGCAGGTATTCCCAACCAAACACACCATTCAATAAAACATAAGCTTCAAAACAGACTCTTAGGTTGCTAGTTAGGCTGGCTGCCAACCTGGGAGGAATCATGATCATTTGATCTTCTCAGATTTGGCCATGCAACATCACACTGTACACAATTTAAGAAAGACCAGGCAATGCAACACACCACCCAGCTCTTGATACAGACCGACCCTAGTGGCAGGTCTGGTTTTCATTTAACCTAAAAAGAAGGGATAAGAACCTAAAAGTAAAAGTAGTGAAATGACCCTGACAAAAGCTTTGGGTTCAAAGTGTTAAACACAATAATGTATGAAATAATCAGTTATTTGTGTTGAAATATGAAGAGCAGGGTGCACAGTTTAGCAACGTCTGGATTTCTGACTTTAAGATTTCGTACTTTTTCTTTTATTGCCTCTATTTTTCTGTAAATCAAGACAGTATCTGTGACTGAAGTTTCCATTCTTGAATCTCCACATCTGATTTGGCCATTCTGCTGTTATAGTTACTTGACTGAAGTTACACAAATTGGATTTATTGTCATTTATGTCAGGTTGATGACCCCTTTAAAAAGTAAATGACCACAAAACATTTTTATTCTTTATTTTTGAACGACATGTGGACAGTCATCTTATTTACAGTGGAACAAACTGTTCACCAAAGCCTAATACCATATACTTAATAGAGTGGGGAGTTTATGGGAGTTTGTGTACTTTAATGGTGGTAACGTAGCGGTTAAGGAACCTGGCTAGCGTGCAAGTAGCCTGCAAAGTTCCCAGCTGCCATCGATGTGCCCTTGAGCAAGGCATTTAACCCTACATTGTTCTAGGGGTGATTGGCCCTGAACAAGTGATAGTTGACAAAATGTAAGTTGCTTTGGATAAAATACTTGCACACATGTAATAGGAAATCACAATGCAAATACATTAATTTGTGTGTAATTGCATCCCTTAAATATTATGTATTGATATATTGTGGGAAGAAAATGTGATATCAGATTATGATTTGCATAATCACAATAAACGTTTCAATTTAGACAGTATAATTGCCTCTATCTTCTAGCCGAAAGCATAGATACATGGATACATTGCAGACTGATTTCTTTCACAATTTGACAATTCCTGCGGGAGTAGGCATCACAGTGGGACATGTGTGCCTTATAACTCATGATTAAAATAAGAGACCGATTGCAATCACTTTCTATGCATATAGTACGTATATACACACCAGAATAAATGTTATTTGCAAATCATTGGGTATTATAGTTTCACTTAAGGCGAATGTTATAGATGGAATGTATGCATTCAAAGATGGTGTGGGTGGCTCTTAAAAGAGCCTTTTTTGTGAAGAAGCCGAAAAACGTTTACTTCTTCTTGGGCGCAGCCTTCTTAGGCTTTGCTACTTTAGGCTTGGCTGCTTTAGGTTTGGCCACTTTGGGCTTTGCTGCCTTCGCTTTACTGGGGCTCTTCGCGGTCTTCTTGGGCGCTGCAGGTTTCTTCACCTTTTTCGGGCTCTTTGCTGCCTTTCTAGGAGTGGCGGGCTTCTTAGCTGCCTTCTTAGGAGACTTCTTGGCGGCCGCAGGTTTCTTGGCTGCAGCCTTTTTGGGCTTCTTAGCCGCGGCAGGTTTCTTCGCTGCCGGCTTTTTGGCTGCTGCCTTCTTCACGGGCTTCTTCTTCGGCTCTGCCTGCTTCTTGTTCAGCTTGAAAGAACCAGAGGCGCCAGTTCCCTTCGTCTGGACCAAAGTCCCCTTTGTTACCAGACTCTTGATGGCCAACTTGACACGGGCGTTGTTCTTCTCTACATCGTATCCACCAGCAGACAGTGCCTTCTTCAGCGCGGCTAGAGAAACACCTTTCTTTTCTTTCGAAGATGAAATCGCCTTGACCACGAGCTCTGCAACACTTGGCCCCGTCTTCTTCGGCCGGGGTGTCTTCTTCTTGGGAGTTTTGGCTGGGGCTGTAGTTGGAGCTTCTTCTGCCATATTACCGGTTCAATTCAGTGAACAAATTACACACAACGGGATGAATGACAAACTTCAGTCACTGGGCGGAACTTAAAGTCAAAATGAGAACCGTTTCGACTCAACTTACGCAAAGCTTTCTGGGGCTGGCTGTGGCGACTGGAGGACTTGCGCTTTCTTCACGCACGTTATATTAAAAATACAAACACTGAACCGATATTTTTGAACAAAACCATGTGTATTGTAGAGAGAAAAGTCTGAACTTCAAAACCAACATTTTAGAGCTTGTGATTCTCCTTTATTCCTATTGCAGCGAAGTGGAACCTGTCGAAGTCCTTTCGGAGAGGTTGCAATCAGTCTTGGAGCTGTGACGAAAACATACACAGCAAGATAGTAAAATCGCCATATTAATCACAAATGACATTCCACAGATTTGCAAATAAGACCCAAAAATGCGCAAAAGCATCGACAGTGTAGCTTATGCGAGTCTGTACTTCACCACGGGGATCTATTTGGACACCGCAAAACACAGTTGACTAACCAATGTGGCACACAGACATACATAGGCTACTATGTCTTACATTGCAGGTACAGAAAACATGAGAGGTATAGAAAACGAAAGTCATCTGGTGATGTAAAACCTCTTTAAATAATGCATCCAGTCAAATTATATATATAAACAAACAAAAAAATGCAATAGCTGCTTACTTTTACCAACACGCATTGGGTAATAGGTTTGGCAACAGGCAACATTTCTGTTGTTTGTGTCACTTCATGACCTGGTGAGAATTTACATTTTTCATCGACGGTTACAACTGCATTGTTCGTCTCTCTGTAAAAGTATATGTGGTTTAGATGTCTGAGACAACTTACAATGTGTTCAATATAGAACAATATAGAATAGAGCCTGAGAGTTGTACACAGCCCTTATAAAGGAGTAGTCAGGTAAAGATTGTGATTTAGGTTTAGGCACCACATATTAACATTGAATGTAGATAAGTAATCTACCCAGGGACATCTCAGGTCATGTGGAAGGAGAAACAGACCAATACTGCAAGAAGCTTGATAACTTCAGTTAAAATCTCTCTCTCTCTCTCTCTCAGGTACGAATGGGACAAAAATTCAGCCCAGGCATTATAGCCTGCACCATAAGATCAAATGTGTACATAATGCGTATGATGGTTTTGGTGGATACACTATGAATTTTGTGGACCACAACAGGCTATTGAATATTAAGACTTCAATTAGACAGCGTACTCAGAGCATGTTTGATAACCATAGACACTGTTACCCAACAGCATCAGACATTACATGGCACAGCTGTGAGCTGTGTTCAGTTGGATTGTGTAGAGTTTCACCTAGGTGAAAGTAGTTTATGGTTTTGTTAAAAAAAAAGAAAGAAAGATACTAATTCAATAAATGTGTTCAGGCATTTGATAATTTGATTCAGCGAAGAAGGTTTGGTGTTTTAGCAATTTCGAAAAAAAACGGTAATGCCCCAAACTCCTCCGATTACACCTCCAGAACTCTGCAGGGCTTTGTTTCGCAGAGAGGGAAATAGGCGGGTGAGGGAAATTTGGATTTTGTTGACGTGTTTAGAAAAAAATGCCCGCGCACCTTCTATTCAGAAAAAGGAGGGAAATTGAAAGGGGCGTGTGTAGAAGTCGTCACAAATGCGTTCTCTCTCGGTATAAGTAGCAGCACTGACTCAGAGAGAAGTATATTTCTTGTAAGTCTCAGTTGTGAAGAAACTTAGAAACATGTCTGGAAGAGGCAAAGGAGGAAAGGGTCTTGGAAAGGGCGGCGCAAAGCGTCATCGCAAGGTTCTCCGCGATAATATCCAGGGAATCACCAAGCCCGCTATCCGCCGTCTGGCTCGCCGTGGTGGTGTGAAGCGTATTTCTGGTCTGATCTACGAAGAGACTCGTGGTGTTTTGAAGGTTTTCCTGGAGAACGTGATTCGTGACGCCGTCACATACACCGAGCACGCCAAAAGAAAGACCGTTACAGCCATGGATGTCGTCTATGCTTTGAAACGCCAGGGCCGCACCCTTTACGGCTTCGGTGGTTAAATGCCTGCCCGTTCTTGGAAAAAAACAAAGGCTCTTTTAAGAGCCGCCCAACTTCTTACAAAAGGCTTTATTCGAGAATTGGGTGACTGGTGATGAAGATGACCATGCTGTGTGTTAATAAAACCGCTGTTAACACGGCTAACTAGAAATAAACGAAACATCCAGATGTCTCAGGTAGCTTCCTGCTTGTGGCCATTGGGCTGCCTTGCAGCTCGTTCCCCCGTTGGCTATGGAAGCACTTTTTTTTTTTAGAATTTTCAGCATTTAGATTTTCACTTTAAGTAGATTTAATAACCAGGACCGACGCTGTGGTAATGGGGTATTTTGAAATTGTACGTTAATTATTTTGAATTTATATCAGTTTTGTTGGTCATTGATTCTCTGGGACGTAAAATGTACCGTTATCGGGGAATGACCCTTTATCCTACTTGACCAAGCATGTATAGTAATGAATCACGAATATTTTAACGCAAAATGTAATACCATTTTGTCTCTATTTGAAAAGATACTGCCTAATTCCCCTCTCCATCAGAGAAAAAGAGCGGGAAATGAAACACTAAAAGGAGGAGTAAAATTCAAAATGGCTCATTTCTGGGTTGTGTTCACTGCTCAACTCTCGCTCCTTTCGATACAAAGTAACCAATCATATACAGGCGTTTTGGAGCGAAATTACAAGACTTCCTGGTTGGGTGTGCCTCGCGTTAAATGTTTACCCGACATTCGTGTATATATATGGTTTCATTTCCAACTTATCTTTCAGCTTATTTCAGTTGAGACAACGCCATGCCTGATCCACCTAAGACAGCCCCAAAGAAAGGTTCCAAGAAAGCCGTGACAAAGACGGCTAGTAAAGGAGCCAAGAAGCGCAAGAGGACTAGGAAGGAAAGTTATGCCATTTACGTGTACAAGGTATTGAAGCAGGTTCACCCTGACACCGGCATTTCCTCCAAAGCGATGAGCATTATGAATTCTTTTGTGAACGACATCTTCGAGCGTATCGCTGGGGAGGCTTCCCGTTTGGCTCACTACAACAAGCGCTCCACCATCTCTTCCAGGGAGATTCAGACTGCAGTGCGTCTGCTTCTGCCCGGTGAGCTGGCCAAGCACGCCGTGTCCGAGGGAACCAAGGCCGTCACCAAGTACACCAGCTCCAAGTGAATCAGATGATCCAATCCAAAAGGCTCTTTTAAGAGCCACTCATATTATCATAAAAGGTGATTCCGATACGAGGTCGGTAACTAACCGACAATAGAAATAGTTTAAAACGTGTTAAACGAGTGGACGTTCTAATTGAGTTGGTATTTCATGTAGGCAGTCTGAAATATCATGCTGTACATTTATTTTTATGTTGTGGTTTCGTACTCTCCACCTGAAATATACTGAACACCGTTTGCCCACCATGTGAGGTAACAGTCTGAAAACATACACCTCAAAATAGTGCAGAAGTTGTGTTGCTCAAAACAAACAAAAACAAATTCTAGATTTACTTAAGGTTTTTACAAGCATACTAGCAAGAGTGGGTAGACTGTTGTTTAATATGCTTATTTGTTTCAAGCATCAACTTGGACAACATGAAATCTTGGGCGCATTGCATGTCCTTGGAAACTGCTTTTTATTAAATTATTTGAGTGGCTCTTAAAAGAGCCTTTGAAATTTGGATCCGGGTTTTAGTTCATTTAGGCGCGCTCTCCACGGATGCGGCGAGCCAGCTGGATGTCCTTGGGCATAATAGTGACCCGCTTGGCGTGGATGGCGCAAAGGTTGGTGTCCTCAAACAGACCGACCAGGTAAGCCTCGCTAGCCTCCTGAAGAGCCATTACAGCAGAGCTCTGGAAACGCAAATCGGTTTTGAAGTCCTGAGCAATTTCCCTCACCAGACGCTGGAAGGGAAGCTTGCGGATGAGCAGCTCAGTAGATTTCTGGTACCGACGGATCTCTCTCAGAGCCACAGTACCGGGCCTATAACGGTGAGGCTTCTTCACACCACCAGTAGCGGGTGCGCTTTTACGTGCAGCCTTGGTAGCGAGCTGCTTCCTTGGGGCTTTGCCTCCGGTGGATTTACGGGCTGTCTGCTTAGTTCTTGCCATCGTTGGAATTGAAGTATATCTAGTACAGAATGGGACGTTGTTATTTAAAGGCTGCAACTATCGGCCAGCCCACTATGTAGACCACGTCATGTGGTTGATCTCCGCTGATTGGACTGTTACTAAATGGCGCCTATATTTCAAACACAAAGCCGAGCCTCTGATCGCTTTTAAAGACTGTTTACAGCCACGAATATTGTCAATATATATTCGACATGAAATAAATTAGTACGCTTTTAGTAAAGAATGCCATCGATCAGTGCAGCCATTTGTAACCAAAACACCTAGAAATAACGTGTAAGCCGTCATGCTACACCTCTACGACAGAGATTTGAGATCGCTTGTACTTTCTGAATACAGAGATCATATTATCGTTGGTCTTTTAACGTTTTTTATTGAAATAATTTATCTGAATAATTACCTACACTGAAATATGGCATATTAAAGCGTCATACGACAATTAGCTCTTGAAGTGTTTTTGTCTCGTGAGTGAAAACGTGTTGTTCCTACCACCTTTCCCGGAATATACACTGCTTTCCTCAAGACTGAAAAAGAAAATAATTTCACACCACATTGCTGAATACAGACAACTTCTAGAGATGGCAAGAAAGTTTTCAGTGGTGTTTGAATCTGATATAATCTGCTCGCTGGTTGCAGCCCAAATGACGCTATAACTTTAGTAAATGCTTTAATTATGTGTGGTTGATTTTCAGGAGGATGTTATGATGATGGTGATATTCCAGACATGCCACAACCTTTTCTGGCTAGTTGCGTGGTGATCTGAGAGTTTGTAATGGGATTCGTGGTCAAGCATTGGAAAAGAAAACAATCTGGTTGGTCAATATTGTCTTTATGAAGAAGTAAAAATAGGCCCATTTATAAAATCACCATATTCCTGTAGACTATGTACTACGTTCCCTCTTCATGGTACCGGGGAGAAGCTTGTGCTGTGAGTTTCACTGATTTGTGTCATTTAAAACCATGAAAGTCGTTGTTCTTCGCTCGGTAGGACATGACTTGGAATTTTCTTTTTATGTATATGAGTGGCTCTTAAAAGAGCCTTTGTATCGTGGGAGTGAAAAACTCCTTTACTTGGTCTTCTCGGTTTTCTTGGGTAGGAGCACAGCCTGGATGTTGGGCAATACACCACCCTGAGCGATAGTCACTCCGCCGAGCAACTTATTCAAATCCTCGTCGTTGCGCACAGCCAGCTGCAAGTGGCAGGGAATAATACGGGTTTTCTGAGGTAAAATTGCGGAGAGCCAATCAACATGAAGTCCGTCATAAAACGCCACTTTGATTTATTTTTGGCGCCTTTTCTACTTAATCCTCAATGTAGTGATCATTACCATTATGATCTTTCGGAACAATAGAGAAATATTTGAATTAATTTCAGAAAAGTTCTCTACATTTCAATTTAGTGGCCTATTAAACCGTCCAAATTATCAGCGGTGGCTGCTGTGACTTGTAAACTTAAGTGGTTGTTTTACCATCTTTTGGATGTATATTGACAGTAGCTCTTACAATGTAACAAGTTTAAGTCGTTGAATATTAAAAGAATTGTAAGGTTTTGGGGCAACCATGGCCTGCTGGTTAGCGCTTTGGGCTTATAATCGAAGGTTTGCCGGTGCAATCAATGACCAGTGGACCATGGCTGAAGTGCCCTTGATTAAGGCACCTAACCCCTCACTGCTCCCTTGGCGCCGCTATAGTAGACAGCCAACTGCTCTGGGACAGTGCATACCTCAACATCAAAGAGGTCAAAAGTATAACATTAAAGTATATTATTATTATTGTTGTTGTTATTATTATTATCATACTTAATTGTTGTTATTATTATTGATGTAGACAACTGATAAACAATTGATATATACAATGTATCATGCTCCTTTACATTATTTTGTTTAGTGGCAGTATGTTGAATAGAATGCACCAGCTGCCTGGTTTTGCTTTATGACAACGGGATAATATTTGCCAATTTTTGTTTTGTTTACTGACCACATTGCTGCTTGTTTTCACTGTCCATTTCCGTTTTATGACAAATGAAATGTGCAACTTGTCTGTAACGCCTTTATGTTTGTCAATCTGCTGGAGCGGGAATTTAGGTGTTTCTCAAGTTTTTTTTTTTTTTTTTTTTAGTGCTTTTTGGTCAGCCATCACACCAGCTCACCGAAACAACGGGCATTATGAATCTCACTGGGAATGTAGATCCCGATCTATAAATGCCTAGTAGCCACGGGGTGGTCTGATACAGTTTTTTGGGGAATAACTCAAGAACCAAACCACCTATGCCAACGGAATGTGTGTGATACATAGGTCTCCCTACATGTGATACATAGGTCTCCCTACGTGTAATACATAGGTCTCCCCAAATTTGATACATAGGTCTCCCTACGTGTGATACATAGGTCTCCCTACGTGTGGTACATAGGTCTCCCTACGTGTGATACAGCGTCACGTCTGTTTGACTTGTGGCCTAGTCAGGTCTGTCTCCTCTAGACTAGTGGTCTCCAATCACCACTCCAACCTTTTTTTCTGCTGAGAGCTTCTCCGACAATATCAACATGGCTGAGATCCTACTACTATTTTACATCGGTGTTACTGATAGGCCTGATGATGCGTTAACATCCGTTACCATCTTGCATACTTAAAGCACAGTGTAAACACAAGTGTCGTCTAAATTTGTGGCACATTTATTTCCCATAGTTATAGTCAAATCTGGTGTGCATTACCAACATCAACTCTCATCAGAGAGTAGGGAAACTGTGATAATCTTGTAACAAACAGGGCAGGATGTTTAAAAATGATTTAATTGAGATTTTAACAGGTTTAACACCTTTTGTGATTATGTTATGAGCTTTACTTACAGTTCATTTGACTGTTTGGAGAGCTACTCTTAAGCAAGTGGCGAGGTCAGGTTCAGGTTCAGGTCAGTGATGGGGGCAGACATAGGCATAGGCACAGATGAGAGACGGCAGATGGCAGACATGAATTACCCGACAGATAATGAGAATTTAACAGTGGTTGTGTATCATCAAAGTCCTGGACGTTTCACTCTGGCAGATATTAGGCCAATCACTTCTTGCTGGGGAGTCCGGCTCAAACCTCTGGTCTGCGCACTTACACTATCTATGTTATCTACAGTTAAATTGTAAAATCTTTATTAACTCTTTAAAGACTCATAGAATGGATCATCTTACTTCACAAAAATAGGAAAAAAAGTCAGCAACACAAACAGAGTTCACCATGGAAACATGATCCAATAGTCAAGCAAATAAATAGAAAATATCTGAAAGAAAATTAAAACTCTACCAAATTCAAAATGACACGCTATGTCTATACAATTCAGTGATACGCTATGAAGCACGGCAGTCCTACTTCTCTAATATCATCAGCAAGAATACAAACAATGCCCGTTTGCTATTTGCCGTTCAAAAGATCTCCCTCATCCCCCTTATCAATTAGCACCTGAGCTCATTTCTGCAGAAAAAATGGGAGGAGTTTGCATCCTTTTTCACAAAGTTCAACCTTGTTAATTATCAAACTCTTACAGAAACTGGATACTCTGCCAACTAGTTTCTGCAAGTGTAATTCATATAAGGATCATGATATTGGGATACCGCATGGCTTTACTATTTGCAAAAATATTGGGCGGGTAGAACTGGGCCCTCATGAACTTGTGAAATAAATCAATTTCATTTCAAAATATGTGTATTTGTGTAAGACGTATAATATTTGCATTAAATGAATGGTCTCTAGTTGTTTTTACCTTTATTGTCCTTGAAATAGGGATCAAGAACACCCCTGCCCACCCTTGATTTTTTTTCCAATGAGAAATGTTGTGGTTTCCATTCCCATTATGGCTTTAATTTCATTCATGATGGTGAGTATATTGTGTGGGATACAGCGACTAAGCCAAGTTGAGGTGGCATCATGCCAGTGTGGTCTCTGGACCTGGAGCAGTGTGCCCAAGAGGTGGTATGCTGGTGGGGTCTCTGGGCCTGGAGCAGTGTGCCCAAGAGGTGGTATTCTGGTGTGGTCTCTGGGCCTGGAGCAGTGTGCCCAAGAGGTGGTATGCTGGTGGGGTCTCTGGGCCTGGAGCAGTGTGCCCAAGAGGTGGTATGCTGGTGGGGTCTCTGGGCCTGGAGCAGTGTGCCCAAGAGGTGGTATGCTGGTGGGGACTCTGGGCCTGGAGCAGTGTGCCCTAGCTAAGAGGGAGCCCTAGCAACCCCATCAAACCAACTAAACCATCAAATAGTCATGCCAAAAACACACCTTAATCTGGTCAATCTAGCCAACCAGCTCTTTTAATCAGTTTATGCTGGTCAAGATGTTTTTTTTTTTTTTCAGCCTTGATGTTTTAGCTGGTTGGGCCAATAGCTGGATATGTTTGATAAGATGGTTACATGTAGAGCCTATCAAACTGAACATAGTTGGGTGAGCCCGATCGTGCTGGTGTGGAAGATGAAAATGGCTGCTACATAGCCAGCAAAACCAGCTAGAATGACCATCATCATAAATTGTCAATCCAGCTAAACCATCAAAACTCAATGCAAAAACAACATGGTAAAAACTAGCTGGTTAAACCAGCTTGAACCATCTTAAACCACCTTATACCAAGTAGAGCATTTAATGCTGTCAAGCTATATTCTCTGCAGGGAAGACATGATATTTTTTCTATTTCAGGGATTAGGGTCCACCCTCTCCTCACGTCCCAAGATCTGGCCATGGTGAATGTGAGTTTGAATGTCAACATTCAAACATTCCTAGTGACTAGCTGCCCACTGCAAAATCAAAATGTTTTGATGACATTTAGTTTTATTGAAATCCATGACACAACTATGCATAATCCACTGTGTGAAGGAAGTTGGAACACATCTAAAGGTTATAGGATTTCAGGAATTGTATAGTTTCATTGGGAGGTGTGTGTGTGGGGGCGGCCCACAGACTTCAATCAGTACACTACTGTGGTACTCCATTGACCCACATCATTGAGAGCCTGAATGTTTTTTCATGCACTTTCAGATGAACAGACATCATACCCCACAGGGGGTTCAGGATACTGTTGGCCTACAAAATAAGCACCAAGGTGTATACTGTATAAACTAATCTGAATGAGGGGCTAAATGCAATTCCAATTTTCCTGGACAATCACATTTTTTTCCAGGACATTTTAACATTTGAATCAAAATGGACTTGAGTGAGCAGTAGCAGAGGCTATAGGCTGCAGTGAGCAGTAGCCAAGGCTATACTGTAGCCTGTGGACATCTTTATGAAGGTTATATTCTGTCTCTCTTGAATGTCCTATACTATTAGAAGTATATTTATATATTTGCATAGTATATACACATATAAAGACATTTAAACAATATGTAGTTTAACCTGTTTGCTTAAGGGTATGTACTATCGGTTCAATCTTCAGTAGGCCTATATGTGGACAGGTGATACATGTTAGCCTATGCCTTTAAGTGAAAGCAGGTTAAACATTAAACTACATATGTTCTAAAAGTACAAGGCCTCTAGATGTGATTTAATGTTCCAACTTTCTCCGTGCCATGGATTTTGCGTCATGTATTTCAACATCATTGAAACGCATAGATACTTTAAGGGTATTGCGTCTTTTTTGGTGGCCATTTTGAATTTTTCTATTAAAAATGGCCTTAATGGGGTCAAAAAATTGGGCATCCCTTCTGAAATTATTAGATACAATCTAAAGAGTGTTTGTAACAAATTTGGTACTTCTGTCTACCTCAATTTGGGCTTTTTTTGCTGATAATTCCTGTTACTAATATGATTAATCTGTTTGTATGCACCAAGTTTGTATGCACCATGTTCTTCAGTCTTCCTCTACTCAAATATTGGGTTTGAACTTTCGCCATTTTAACATTTGTTACACAGTAGCCTACTGACAAGGACAAGCCATAGGTTTGGGGAGTGATTGTGGTGTGGATAGCGGCACCTCCCTTGTTGTCCAGCCCAATTCCCTGTTTTTTACAGGAATGAAGGCAGCTTGCGGTATTCCTGCATCTAAACAGACAATTATAGAGGTGTGCTCATTAACAATCAAAACATGCATAGACCGATCATATCACTCGTCCTCCAGCTCAAACGGGGGATTTCCTTGAGGAACTTGACACTCTGCTTTCTTCTATCCCTGAGCATGACTGTCCCATCCTTGTTCTTGGTCATATGAACATCCACTTAGACAATCCAGGTTCTGCAGAATTCCTATCTCTGATGGACTCCTTTGAGCTACAGCGGGTGTGCAGCCCTTCAACTCACAAAGCCGGTAAGGAACTTGATCTCATTTTCACCAGGAAGTGCACTGCTACTTCACAGACAGTTACTCCTCTACATCTATCTGACCATTACTTTATTCAGTTCAAGGTTTCCCTCTGTCAGCAGCCATCTGCTCCTACTCCCACTGTCTCTGTCCGTTGCAATCTCCGGAATCTATCTCCTACTCACTTTTCCTACTTGGTGGCGTCTGCTCTACCACCGTCTAGAAGTTTCTCTTCTTTTGAGGTTGATACCACAGCGTCACTGTTCTACGCTGAGCTGCTGCTTGGATCGTGTGTGTCCTCTGTCTACCAGACCCTCATGACCCACTCAGTCTCATGCGTGGCTTAATGACTCACTTTGGTCAATGCGCACTAACCTCAGAGCTGCTGAGAGGAAATGGCACAAAACACAATACAACAAAAAGAACACAAGAACACAAAAAGAATTTGGCCGATCTAACACAGTTCCAAGTACTACTATCTTCCTTCTCATCCAGTGTCACTGCTGCGAAAAAGGCTTTCTATCACGACAAGATTCACAATGCCACGGACACCAAGAAAGTCTTTTCCACCTTTAAACCCACCTCCTCCAACTAACCTCACAGCCGACACTTTTGCTGCATTCTTTACTAACAAAGTTGCAGCAATTAGTAGTCAGTTCTCAAACCAATCTACAGAGGTTCCTTCTAGCCTCTCTAAACCAGCTACTTCCTTTTCTTCTTTCACTCCTCTCTCCGAGGCAGAGGTGTCTAAGCTTCTCACAGACAGCCGGCCTACCTCTTGTCTTCTGGACCCTATCCCAACAACCCTCCTTCAGGCCATAACCACCACCATTGTGACAGCAACCACACATGTGGTCAATGCTTCACTAACTAGGGGTACATTTCCCACCGCCTTTAAACAAGCCCAGGTAACCCTGCTGCTCAAAAAAACATCCCTTGCTCCCACTCAAGTGGAGAACTACCGGCCTGTATCTCTTCTTCCCTTTCTTTCCAAAGCCATTGAACGAGCTGTCTTTAAAAAGGTCACAGGTTTTCTCACTCGGAACAACCTCCTTGACTCCAACCAATCCGGTTTCAGAAGTGGCCACTCCACTGAAACGGCGCTTCTGCCTGTGACGGAAGCACTAAAAGAGACCAGAGCAGCAGGTCAATCCTCAGTGCTCATCCTGCTGGACCAATCAGCAGCATTTGACACAGTCTACCACCACATCGTACTGGACAAGCTGACCATGGGTATTGATGGCGCAGCACACTCCTGGTTCAAGTCCTATCTTACTGGACGGTCGTTCAACGTATCATGGCTAGGACAGACATCGGCACTTCACCAACTCACCACAGGAGTACCCCAAGGATATGTGCGGGGGCACCTTCTCTTCGCCCTGCACATCACCTCGCTGGGCTCAATCATCCACTACCAAGGCTTCTCTTACCACTGCTATGCTGATGATACCCAGGTCTATCTGTCCTTTCCGCCTCACTACTCCACGGTGTCAACACGGATCTTGGACTGTCTCTCTGATATATCTGCATGGATGAAAGGACATCACCTCCATCTAAATCTCTCCAAAACTGAACTGCTGGTCCTCCCAGCCAAACAAGCCATACATCACGACATCAGTATCAAGATCGACTCCCTGTCTGTTTCTTCCACCAAAGTTTCCCTATTCAACATAAGGAAGATCAGGCCGTGCCTAACCCAACATGCAACCCAGCTCCTGGTACAGACACTGGTCATCTCTCGTCTTGACTACTGCAATGTCCTCCTATCAGGCCTACCAGCCTGTGCGGTAAGACCACTACAGATGATCCAGAATGCAGCTGCACGTCTGGTCTTTAACCAGCCAAAAAGGGCACATGTCACACCTCGGTTCATTGAACTTCACTGGCTACCCTTGGCTGCTCGCATTAAATTCAAGGCACTTATGGTGGCCTACAGGGTGAATGATGGCTCTGCTCCCATCTACCTGAATACTCTCCTGAAGCCCTATGTTACCCAACGTCCGCTTCGCTCCCCTAAGGAACGTTTTTTTAGCACGGCCAACAACTTGTGCAGGTCAATCCAGACTCTTCTCATATCTGGTTCCGCTCTGGTGGAATGACCTTCCAAGTGCTACCAGATCAACTGATACCCTCTCCACCTTCAAGAAACTTGTGAAGACCCAGCTCTTCCAAGAATATCTCCTGCCGTAAATTTTTGAGAATGCACTTAACAATTTAATTTCTCTGCACTGTATTACACTATTGCACTTTCAACTTAAAATAGTGCAGTTTCTATGTTAGCAATATGCACTCCTTGTTAGTTCTTTCATTGTGTTGTAGCTTGAATGTTATCCTCTTTTTGTAAGTCGCTTTGGATAAAAGCGTCTACTAAATGTCTAAATGTAATGTAATCGTCCATATAGGCTTTAGGCTATAGCCAAAAGAGACTAGACTGATTTTCTTTCTCTTTTGCAACATTTCTCACGGCCCACTAGACTAAACCTAAATAAAGTCATCCATTTGTTGATGATTGATGTGGGAAATATTTTTTTAACGAACTGACAAGAGAAAAAAATAAGAGTTGCATTGATCACAGATATGAATACGACAACATTTCTGTTAATTTTTCACCCTTCTCTCCTCGTTTGACGCCTGCTGTCGGGAAATGACCCTTCTGTGGTGCCGTATTTGCATGACCCCGTTAGCGTGATGTAATGAACCGGAAGATACGTCATAAGTCGTTCCAGATCGAGACCGGCAAGATGGCGGCAGACACGCAGGTTGGTGTGTTGTTCGTGACTTACACGGGGTGTAGTCATGCTACATGTTTGCCCTGGATTTAAAAATAATTCTAATTACATCTTACTTGTTTGTGCTTTTCACATTTACGGTTGGGCGATATTGAACCATGTCATTACAAAAAAACCTTATTAAATAAAGAGTCCCCCTAGTGACGTGAACAACTGTAACAGATTACACATATGTGGAGGAAAGCAACGAGAAGGCAGGCTAACGTTAGTTAGCCAGAAGCTAGACGGCTATTTCCTAAAATAATACCATCTTCTAGCCATACAATCTCCTAGTCAGGATAGGCATCTATATGTTGATTATGTTCTACAAAATAATTGGAACACAAAGGGGGTAGTCAAATGAACTGGCTAACATTCCTTAAACAGTGCTGCATTTTCACTACAGGCTCTCTGGCGATTGAAAACAATATAACGATACCATGCCCGATCAGCCATTTGATCTCAAATCTTCCACTGTTTTACCAACACAACTGATATAAACTGGGAACACGAGTCTTCGTGAAGTAGTGTGAGGCCTGTGATGGTGTGAAGAAACTATCGCACTTCTCATCATTAAGTTCCTCAACTTCTACATAACTCTTCCCGTTAAAGAAGGGGCTCACATAAAGAAGCCTTAATCCTCATTACACAGCGTTGATCTCTTGTCATGTCTGGGAGGGGATTTTCCGGATGTTGGCAACCAGCGTATTGCTTGATGTAACGTTAGCAGTTCTCCTAAGTATCGGGTTGGATTCTTCGACAGTCACTCAGTTGGCCTTTCTCTCTAGAGCATATACATACACTAGCCTACATAGGAAGCACTGTGTAGTAAGCGAACTAGTGCAGTTTTTAAACACAACCCGCGATTGTATGTTTATGTGTAGTCAGTAAGTTAGGCTTTGAATCTCCCTGTACTGCTTTGAAGTTCACCACGCCTGAGCCAACCACCACGTCATGCATGTTTTTTCTCTGCATCCTGGATCAGGTTTCGGACACTTTGAAGAAGTTTGCTGTGAAAGTGACCACGTCCAGTGTGAAGGAGCGCAAGGACATCCTTGGAGAGCTGAAACATTGCATCAGTGGGAAAGGTGAGATATAAGCGCCTGTCTTGGTGGGGGCACTCTGGTGGCATTTTAATGTCCGAGTTTGTTTTTCTCCAGCATGGAGTGGCCTGTTTAACAGAGTGTCTTGTGTCTTGTGTCCAGAGCTGCCTGAGCCAGCTGTCAAAGGCCTGTGCAAACTCTTCTGCCTCACTCTTCACAGATACAGGTGAACCAGCATTCTCCTCCTCTGTCTCTTCTCTTTTTTTCTTTTCCTCTCTCCTTTCCCCTCTCCTCTCCTCTCAGACTCCAATCATAAGAATTACAATTTCCCTCATTGCTTTGAAAATACTGTCAATAATATGTAGTTTAATCCCAGATAGTTGAGATATTAATATTTTCTGAAATCTTGAGAGTGTATGGTCTTTTCTCAAGACTAAAATATCAATAAAAATCCAGGTTAATTCAGGTGGTGGTGGTGTAGTTATTTGCACCCTGCACTGGTAGTAGTGGCACAACTTGGTTGGCAGGTGTTAATGTATTTCGTCTCATAATGGGAAGACTTAACAGTCAGTTGAGGTGAACGATTGTCTGTGTTTCCCCAGAGATGCAGCGTCTCGGCGAGCAGTGGTCTCGGTCATTGACCTGCTGGCGCAGTCCCAGCCTGATCTCATTGCTACCAACCTGCCTTCTTGTCTGCTCAACAGTGGCATCATCAGCAAGAATGGGACTCCAGGGTAGGCACTGTGTGTGTGTGTGTGTGTGTGTGCGCATGTGTGTGTGTGTGTGTGGGGGGGGGGGGTTAACCCTAACCCTAACCCTAACCCTAACCCTAGGCGCTGATATCCACACAGCTTTAAATGATTTCTAGATGGCCTGAAGCTTTTCAAGTGTCTGTTTCTCATCACCATAGATGCTATCCTGTTAGCTACCTAGTTGCTTTGCAATGGGCGATTGCATTGTAACCATTAAAGAAGCTAACTTAATCCGCTGTAACCATAGACAATTGCATTGTAACCAATAAAGAAGCTAACTTAATCCGCTGCAACTGTGGTTTGAGGAAATGCGCCCCAGATCAGTGTGGTCACAGCAGCGTGTTCATGCACTGCTGTACTGCATGCTCATTGTCTGCGCTTGTGGGCTGGTCTTGGTAGTGTGTTTCTGAGTATTCATTTGGGAATATGTGTGGATTTTTAAACCTGAACCAATTGTTATTGATCACAAGTGGACACTTGTGCTTTTATATGAGGTAAGGCCATCTTTCCAGTCCATACCATTTACTGCCTGAAGCTGATTTCATTTCCTGTGTGTGGTGTGTGTAGGAAGTCCACAGCCTCCTCTGCCACTATGGCAGTGGCCTGGACCTGCCTGCTGGTGAAAGCCGTCTTCCCCACTGCCAACAAGCGAGAGGGGCCCCAATGGAAAAAAATGGTGAGGAGAAACACTGTGTATGTGTGTGTGTGTGTGTGTGTATTGTTGGTGTGCTTGTCCATATGTATGTGTATGTATGGGAGAGGGAGGTGCAGAGGAGACAGCGCTGGTCCTCAGTAGTGTGTGTTCTGCACAGGTGGAGGTGCAGTCTCTCTTATTGGCTGAGGTTGTAGGCGGGGCTTCTCGGAACGCCTTAAAGTCAGTGCTGAAGTACCTGAGCAAGCTGTGGAAGGAGGTGAGAAAACAACACACATACACCCATGCAGACACTTCTCATGAAATCAGCCCAGACCTGCTGTGGTGTGAGAACAAAGGTTGATGTTCTAGAACAAAGGTTGATGTTCTAGTGCTGGAATGACCACAATAATCCCCCACTCTGCTCTTGTCAACTACCCCCCCACACCCCGATTTTTTTCATTTCCTCCCTTTCCCTCTCTCTTTCGCTTTCTCTCTCCACCTCCTTCTTCCCTCCAGCACCCGGGGATGGTGGACCAGTACCTGAGTACTCTGCTAGGTTTGGACCCCAACCCCAACTCTTTGGCCCTGCTAGGTGTGTGTGTCGACTTCTGCACTGCCCAGAAGGACATTGCCACCATTGACAAACACAAGGTGGGCGCCGCACATATTCTGTCCGCTACACATCATAGTGAGCCTGGTAATCGGTGTGTGTGTCTGTCTGTCTGTCTGTCTGTCTGTCTGTGTAAGGAGCTTGTGGTTGCTCTCTTACCAGTGTGTTGTTCTTGAACGTCTCTGTGTTTGACTCCAGGGGGCGCTACTGGAGCTCTATGTGAAGACAGTTCTCATGAGCAAGAGTGTTCCTCATCAGCACATCCTGGTGAGTCTTTCTGAGGAGCAGGTGAAGGGTGTGTGTTTGTATGTATGTGTGTGTTCTGGCAGTTCTGCCAGCATTTACATTTGTGTATGTAGATTAGAGTGTTTGCACACAGTTGTATCTGTGTGTGTGTGTGTGTGTGTGTTTGCGCGGCCTCAGTTGTGTCTGCAGTCATGGTTGTGTGTGTTTGTGTGCTGGCGTGTTTGCACTCTGTGACCGTGTGTGTGTGTCTGGGTGTGTGCTCAGGAGAGGAGTGGTTCTGTGCTGCGTCATGTGACCCACACAGAGTTTAAGGAGCAGCTGCTTCCAACACTGCAGAAAGCCATGCTGAGGAGTCCAGAGAACTGCATGCAGAGTGAGTGTCTCTCTCTCTCACACACACACATATAGGGATATAAATTGCCTGTAATATAACACACACACACACAGCTTTGAGAATGGCATGTCATAATTAGCAGTTGTGGTCGCACTCCTAAAGGCTGCGGTGTCTCTGATTGGGTGTGTGTCTGACTCTCCCCCTCCAGCCATCTCCTGCCTGTTGGCCTCTCTCACGCTGGATCTCAGCCAGTACGCCAAGGACATTGGCAAAGGCATTGCCAGTAAGATTCGTCTCACACACCTGTCTGTCACACCTCATGCACCTGTGAAGTGTGTTTGGGGATGAATGTGTGTTTCTCCTCCACCAGTCTAGTGAGAGGCCAGATGTTTGATTATGTTTGTTTACAGACGCGTCTCATATGTGAATGAATGTATCCCTTCTTAGTACACATTAATGAGTCATTTTAATTAAAGTATCTGTCTATCTGTCTGTCTACCCATCATCCATCCATCCATCTATCTATTCATCCACCCATCATTGGTATCAAACCAGCAAAATGGAGGGACCAAAAAGGTTTCTTTAATGTCAGTGATAATTTGTGTTTGTGTGTGTGTGTGTGTGTGTGTGTGTGTGTTGTAGGTCAGCTCAAGGCTAATAACCCGGTACTGATGGAGCAGGCCGTTCAGGCTCTGCAGAACCTGGCCCAGCAGTGTAGCGACCCCAGCGCTGTCCAAGACCTGACAGCCCACCTTTTCGCCATCCTTGGAGGTACACACACACACATATACACAGACAGACACACAGCTGCTCACATGTGAGGAGACCTCACACTACACACTTTTTCAGGAGCATGTGCAGTAAGGCTAGTTCTGTATGAAAGGTTTGTTCCCAGTGGAGATCTTCATTCATGACAAAGGCTAAACTAATGTATGATCTACACAATGTATTACTCTCGGGAACTCAGTTTTTTCTTTGTCTTTCTTTATGTGTTTATGTTTGTGTGTGTGTGTGTGTTTGTGTGTGTGTGTGTGTGTGTGTCTATTTAGGCTCGGAAGGGAAGCTTACTGTCGTGGCACAGAAAATGAGTGTTCTGTCAGGTAAGCTGCTGCTGCTGGTGTGTGTGTGTGTGTGTGTGTGTGTGTGTGTGTTTCCTTTTAATAAAGAACTCACTTATTATGCCCTCAGTCATGTGCAGTCATGTAACTGTGTGTGTGTGTGTGTGTGTGTAAAGGAATTGGGAGCTGCAGCCATCATGCAGTGGCAGGCTCGTCCAGTCAGACTCTTAACTCAAGCGTGGCCGTGCTCTTCATCCCCTACCTGCAGCAAGAAGGTAATCATCCATCCATCCATCCATCCATCCATCCCACCACTCTTTCTCTTATTCTTGCTCCATCACCTGCTTTCTCTTTCACCCCTCTCTCATTCTCTGCCTTGAGTCAGTCTATCTACTTTTTTCATTTTGAGCCCCTGTTAAAGGTGTTATTTTTCTCTGTGTGTGTGTGTGTGTGTGTGTGTGTGTGTGTGTGTGTGTCTTCTGCTCATAGATAAATGCACACTGGTCCATGGGGTTACGGTCTGTGCTGGCCTAGTGGACTAAGCAGCTGTGTGTGTGTGTGTGTGTGTGAATGAGAGAGTGAGTGAGTGAATAATGAACTCTGTGTGTGTGTTTCCTCTCTGCTAGTTCACATGGGCATGCTGGTCCATGCAGTTTCTCTGCTGGCCCAGGTGTATGGGCCAGCAGCTGGTGGGTGGCACCTGGTGGGCAGGTGTGTGTGGGTCAGTATTTAACCATGTGTGTTTGCATGTGTTTCCTCTCTACTAGTGCACGAGGGCACCCTGGTCCATGCGGTGTCTGTGTTGGCCCAGTGGACCGCGCGTCTGACAGTGGAGATGCCAGTTGCTCTGAAGGACTGGCTCAAGAAGGCCTTCACCATCAAGACCTCCACCTCACCAGTGCGCCACGCCTACCTGCAGGTCATGCTGGGGGCATACAAAGGTCAGTCACAGGGACCAGTGGGCATGGTGCAGTTATTCAAGGGGTCAAAGGTCAGTCACAGGGACCAGTGGGCATGGTGCAATTATTCAAGGGGTCAAAGGTCAGTCACAGGGACCAGTGGCCATGGGGCAGTTATTCAAGGGGTCAAAGGTCAGTTGCAGGGACCAGTGGATACGTCACAGTTACTCAGGTGGTCAAAGGTGAAATAGATATTAGTCATAGTGGATCTAACCCCCCCCGCCCCTTTCCTCGACAAACCCAGTTTAGGTTCTGACCCGCTATTGCATGTCAATCAGGCCCCCATCTCTCTGTGGCCTCTTGCTTCTGGTCACATGCCAGGGTCCTGTAGAAATAAAGTCAGTATGCGCCACAAACACACTTTTAAGGTCAGTGCATGTTTGTGGTGTTGGAATATGAGAGTAATCTTTAAAACATTTGTGTGTTGTGCAGGTGACACCCTGAGCCAGGCGGTTGACTTCGCCCCCCTCCTCATCCAGACTGTGGAGAAGGCCGCTGCTCAGAGTTCCCAGCATGCATTGTTGGCAGAGGGTGCTGCTGCTGCGGTGCTCCTGTGCCGACTCTCCCAGCTGGATACACTGAGTGGTGAGGAACCCTCACACACATTCACACACTCTCATCTGCCAACACGCACAGTACCTCTGATAGACTCACATGAACACACACACAACATAACACACACTCATCTGCCAACACGCACAGTACCTCTGATAGACTCACATGAACACACACACAACATAACACACACTCATCTGCCAACACGCACAGTACCTCTGATAGACTCACATGAACACACACACAACATAACACACTCTACAATGATGACCAGCACACTCATAGAAAGTGGCTGGTTTAGACTGCTGATGGAAGAATATATACATATATATATATTTTTTTTTTTGTGTGTGTGTGTGTATCCATACTCCAGGATTGATTTATTTTGTCATGTTGTGTGTTCCTACTGCAGAGTCTAAACTGACCAACTTCTGGAAACTTCTACTGGATGAGAAGAAGCTTCTCTTCACCACAGAGAAGTTTCTGTCACAAGCCAATGACGAAGGTATGTGTGTGTGTCACACATGAATTATCACACATCC
>JAIFZK010000038.1:1552500-1555000 GCA_027481765.1 Tenualosa thibaudeaui | reverse complement strand
ATCACTGGCACTGAATAAACTAGCCCAGTATCTGGATGAGATGCTGTGTCTAATGTATGTGTGTGTGTGTGTGTGTGTGTGTGTGTGTGTGTGTGTGTGTGTGTGTGTTTCCAGGTGTGGTATATCACTGGCACTGAATAAACTAGCCCAGTATCTGGATGAGATGCTGTGTCTAATGTGTGTGTGTGTGTGTGTGTGTGTGTGTGTGTGTGTGTGTGTGTGTGTGTGTGTGTGTGTGTGTGTGTGTGTGTGTGTGTTTCCAGGTGTGGTATATCACTGGCACTGAATAAACTAGCCCAGTATCTGGATGAGATGCTGTGTCTAATGTATGTGTGTGTGTGTGTGTGTGTGTGTGTGTGTGTGTGTGTGTTTCCAGGTGTGGTATATCACTGGACATGAATAAACTAGCCCAGTGTCTGGATGAGATGCTGTGTCTAATGTATGTGTGTGTGTGTGTGTGTGTGTGTTTTTCCAGGTGTGGTATATCACTGGCACTGAATAAACTAGCCCAGTATCTGGATGAGATGCTGTGTCTAATGTATGTGTGTGTGTGTGTGTGTGTGTGTGTGTGTGTGTGTGTTTTTCCAGGTGTGGTATATCACTGGCACTGAATAAACTAGCCCAGTATCTGGATGAGATGCTGTGTCTAATGTATGTGTGTGTGTGTGTGTGTGTGTGTGTGTGTGTGTGTGTGTGTGTGTGTGTGTGTGTGTGTGTTTCCAGGTGTGGTATAGCACTGGCACTGAATAAACTAGCCCAGTATCTGGATGAGATGCTGTGTCTAATGTATGTGTGTGTGTGTGTGTGTGTGTGTGTGTGTGTGTGTGTGTGTGTGTGTGTTTCCAGGTGTGGTATAGCACTGGCACTGAATAAACTAGCCCAGTGTCTGGATGAGATGCTGTGTCTAATGTATGTGTGTGTGTGTGTGTGTGTGTGTGTGTGTGTGTTTCCAGGTGTGGTATATCACTGGCACTGAATAAACTAGCCCAGTATCTGGATGAGATGCTGTGTCTATTGTCTGTGTGTGTGTGTGTGTGTGTGTGTGTGTGTGTGTGTGTGTTTCCAGGTGTGGTATATCACTGGCACTGAATAAACTAGCCCAGTATCTGGATGAGATGCTGTGTCTAATGTATGTGTGTGTGTGTGTGTGTGTGTGTGTGTGTTTCCAGGTGTGGTATATCACTGGACATGAATAAACTAGCCCAGTGTCTGGATGAGATGCTGTGTCTAATGTATGTGTGTGTGTGTGTGTGTGTGTGTGTGTGTGTTTCCAGGTGTGGTATATCACTGGCACTGAATAAACTAGCCCAGTATCTGGATGAGATGCTGTGTCTAATGTATGTGTGTGTGTGTGTGTGTGTGTGTGTGTGTGTGTGAGTGTGTGTGTGTTTCCAGGTGTGGTATATCACTGGCACTGAATAAACTAGCCCAGTATCTGGATGAGATGCTGTGTCTAATGTATGTGTGTGTGTGTGTGTGTGTGTGTGTGTGTGTGTGTGTGTGTGTGTGTGTGTGTGTGTTTCCAGGTGTGGTATAGCACTGGCACTGAATAAACTAGCCCAGTGTCTGGATGAGATGCTGTGTCTAATGTATGTGTGTGTGTGTGTGTGTGTGTGTGTGTGTTTCCAGGTGTGGTATATCACTGGCACTGAATAAACTAGCCCAGTATCTGGATGAGATGCTTTGTCTAATGTATGTGTGTGTTTGTGTGTGTGTGTGTGTGTTTCCAGGTGTGGTATATCACTGGCACTGAATAAACTAGCCCAGTATCTGGATGAGATGCTGTGTCTAATGTATGTGTGTGTGTGTGTGTGTGTGTGTGTGTGTGTGTGTGTGTGTGTGTGTGTGTGTTTCCAGGTGTGGTATATCACTGGCACTGAATAAACAAGCCCAGTATCTGGATGAGATGCTGTGTCTAATGTATGTGTGTGTGTGTGTGTGTGTGTGTGTGTGTGTGTGTGTGTGTGTTTCCAGGTGTGGTATATCACTGGACAAGAATAAACTAGCACAGTGTCTGTAGGAGATGCTGTGTCTAATGTATGTGTGTGTGTGTGTGTGTGTGTTTGTCAAGGTGTGGGATATCTGTGGATCTGAATAAACTAGACCAGTATCTGTATGAGATGGTGTGTCTAATGTATGTGTGTGTGTGTGTGTGTGTGTGTGTGTGAGTGTGTGTGTGTTTCCAGGTGTGGTATATCACTGGCACTGAATAAACTAGCCCAGTATCTGAATGAGATGCTGTGTCTAATGTATGTGTGTGTGTGTGTGTGTGTGTGTGTGTGTGTGTGTGTGTGTGTGTGTGTGTGTGTTTCCAGGTGTGGTATAGCACTGGCACTGAATAAACTAGCCCAGTATCTGGATGAGATGCTGTGTCTAATGTATGTGTGTGTGTGTGTGTGTGTGTGTGTGTGTGTGTTTCCAGGTGTGGTATATCACTGGCACTGAATAAACTAGCCCAGTATCTGGATGAGATGCTGTGTCTAATGTGTGTGTGTGTGTG
>JAIFZK010000038.1:1537500-1545000 GCA_027481765.1 Tenualosa thibaudeaui | reverse complement strand
AGGAAAGCAATTGTAATGAGAACTAAATCAATAATAAGTTAATATTGATAATTAATTCTCTCTCGTTGCCCCCCCCCCAGGTTCTGTGGAGTTGCTGGGTGCGATGGCGTTCTGTGCTCCTAAGCAACTGTCGTCATGCCTACCCAGCATCGTGCCCAAACTGACCGAGGTGCTGACCGACTCTCATGTCAAGGTCCAGAAGGCAGGACAGCAGGCGCTGAGACAGATCGGCTCCGTCATCCGTAATCCTGAGATTCAGGGTGAGAAACACACACACACACACACACACACACACACACACACACACACACTTAGTGGAATGTGTGCACATAGTGTGTCTTTTCTCTCAAGGATATGAGGGCCTGGTGTCGCCTGGTGTCAACGTAATCTCACACACACACACACATGCATATATATGTAGATCACAGCTGTGTGGGTTTTGTAATGGGAGTCCTTTATGCCATCAGTCTTTGTGGGGCCTGATGCATTATTCCAGACAGCCATTGGCTGAATCCTAATGCACCCATATCTATTCTAATCTATTCTAATGATCTGACCCACATCTAGGAATGTCTAGATATTTAGGCTGCCCGTCATCCTTAATCCCTTTATCCTCAAAGGCATGATGAAGTGTACTCATGTTGATATGAAGTGTACTCATGTGAAGTCTTTTGGAGTTGAGGATGGATAGTCAGATTCAGTTGTTAACTTGAAGGCTTTCTGAATCTGTTGGCATGTATCCTGATGTAGCCAATTCAGATATATTCAACCCCCCCTTTTGAATGTGGTTATTAACCCTGTCCCCTCGATGCCCCCCCCACACCCACGCCCACGCCCCAGCGATCACTCCAATCCTGCTGGATGCCCTGACCGACCCCTCCCACAGGACGCAGCACTGCCTGCAGACGCTGCTGGAGACCAAGTTTGTCCACTTCATCGACGCGCCGTCCCTCGCCCTCATTATGCCCATCGTCCAGCGCGCCTTCCAGGACCGCTCCACCGACACGCGCAAGATGGCCGCCCAAATCATCGGCAACATGTACTCCCTCACCGACCAGAAGGTAATGCGCAGGGCTGTGGAGAGCGAGAGCAGAGGGTGGAGTTGAGGAAGTGTGTGTGTGTGTGTGTGTGTGTGTGTGTGTGTGTGTGTGTGTGTGTGTGAAGATAAAGATCAGGAAGGGAGAAACTGACGTTGTTGTGCTATCATTTATCTGTTTCCATCCTTCACTGTTTCCTTGTGTGTTGGGAGTGTTTGTGTTAATGCTTTCTCTCTGGTGTGTCTTTGAAATCGAAGCGTTTTTTTCTTTGTGCGGCTGTGTGTGTGTGTGTGTGTGTGTGTGTGTGTGTGTTCCTCTGTAGTGTGACTTCTCTCATGATGTCTTTCTCTCTCTCTCTGTGATCAGGACCTGTCTCCATACCTGCCCAGTGTGATCCCTGGACTCAAAACCTCTCTGCTGGATCCAGTGCCAGAGGTCTGTGTGTGTGTGTGTGTGTGTGTGTGTGTGTGTGTGAATCCACTCTTTACATTCAGCTCTTCTGTATCATCTCTGGGTTAAGACGACTATTTACTGTCACTCCCTGGTGGAGACAGTGTTGATTTATACGTCTAGGTCTTTCCTGATAGTGTGATGATTGATTGACAGATTGAACTGAAATGGACTACAGACACACAGAAAACAACTTGGTTTTAGTTTCAAGTTGTGTCTCTATTTCTGAGAAATGAACTTAAATGGATAAATGTAAATGAACAATGAATGTACATAGATCTGATCAGAGTGAAGCTGGAAAAAAAGGAGAAAAAAACTGATGAATGCCATGGTGTAAAGAGTGTGTGTGTGCGTGGGTCTGTGTGCGTGTGTGTGTGTATGCATGCATGCGTGTGTGTGTGTGCGTAGGCGTGTGTGTGTGTACGCGTGCGTGCGTGTGTGTGTGTGTGCGCGTGCGTGTGTGTGTGCATGTGTGTGTGTGTGCGTGTGTGTGTGTGTCTGTCTGCGCATATTTGCGTGTGTGTTAATGGTTGCCTGTGGTGTGTTGGTCAGGTGCGTACGGTGTCGGCCAAGGCTCTGGGAGCCATGGTGAAGGGGATGGGGGAGTCGTGCTTCGACGACCTTCTGCCCTGGCTCATGGAGACCCTTGCCTCAGAGCAGAGCTCAGTGGACCGCTCTGGAGCTGCGCAGGGTGAGACACACACATACACACACTTATAAAAACACTCCATTACAGCAGAGCTTTGTGCTGCACAGGGCAAGAAACACACACACACACACACACACACACACACACACACACTTATAAAAGCACACACTCTGTCGAAGAGGCCCATCTCCACTTCCTCTTGTTGGCCTGAGATAGGGAACCAATTAAAAACTGTTGTTGACCCCAACACGATGGAGGTGGGCTGAGATAGGAACCAATCAAACACTGGGTTTAACACTGCATCCAGTGAGGCATTTTGATCTTTGTCTGTTAATCCCATGAAATCAGCATGGAATAAGCTAGACTGGGCTGCATCGTAGTTTGTGTTAGAACCAGGCTAAAACACACACACAAACACACACACACACACATATATACATACATACTTCATGTGTGGTTACACACCTTGACCAGAAGAGGGCAGCAGATGACAGAATTGAATCACTAACCTGACAGCTCAGGGCCTCAGAAACATCCATCTCCTGTAGTTTATTTATCAACAGTAAAAGCCCTTGAAAGCCCACTAACACATGTGTTGGCATGGGATTCTGCCCACCAGTGAAATAAAGATGATTATGATTTTTGTTCTATTGGCCAACCCTAATCGTGATAAAAATGGATATCAATGTGGACAAATAAAGTAAATCAAATGTTATGTCATATCGCCCAGTCCTACTCCTAAATAACACCTCTGGCTCTCTCTCTTTCTCTCTCTCTTTCTCTCTCTCTCTCTCTCTCTCTCTCTCTCTCTCTCCCTCCCTCCCTTCCAGTGCTGTTGTGTATTTTCTATGCGTCATGGCTTGCATTTCTTTTGGCTGACACTCCCAGTATGTTGTTCTTTCCCTCAGGTCTGGCGGAGGTCATAGCAGGCCTGGGTGTGGAGAAGCTGGACAAGTTGATGCCAGACGTGGTGCAGACGGCCAGTAAGGTGGACATAGCGTCTCACGTACGGGACGGCTACATCATGATGTTCATCTACCTGCCCCTCACCTTTGGGGACAAGTTCACGCCTTACGTGGGGCCCATCATCCCCTGTATCCTCAAGGTAAAAAGCCCACGCGCGTGCATGCGTGTGTCCTGTGGGTGTCCACTCCAGGTTTTACAAAGACCCCCCCAGGCCTAGAAAGCTCGGATAGGCAGGGGAGAGGAGAGAGCTGGAACATAATATGTAATCCCAGCTTTGATATTTAGCCTCAATCTTCCATTTCTCTCTCTCTCTCTCTCTCTCTCTCTCTCTCTCTCTCTCCCCCTCTCTCCCTCTCCCTCCCTCCCTCTCTCCCTCTCCCTCCCTCCCTCCCTCCCCTCCTCCCTGCCCCCCAATGTCTCTCTAAGTGGTTTTCCTCCACTGGGCTTGAATGAGGCACACGGTGTTTCAGCTCTGTTCCGCCACATTGACTTTTAACACTCCCTCAAGCTGAACAAACACACACACTCTTTTCCTGCCTTTCAGTGTTGCCCGTTCATGTCTGGTTGATGGATGTGGTGTCAGCAAAGGCAGACAGCAACTCTACAGGTGGCACTCAGAGAGGGTCTCCCCATACACTCCCTGATGGCCACTTCATGAACACACACACACCCTAAGAAGCTGTAATGCGGTGGTACACTGCTATAGAAGCACTATTGCAGAAATAAAACATGGTAGAGTACACATTACACGTACGCACACACACACACAATCACACTGAGCTGGGAAGCACAAAAGAAGAAGAGTTGTGAGTGTGTGTTACTCTCAGCAGTAATTCCATGTATGTTTCTTTTCTCTTCTCTCTCTCTCTCTCTCTCTCTCTCTCCCCCCCCACCCTCCCTCTCTCTCGCTCTCTCTCTCCCCCCCCCCCACCCTCCCTCTCTCTCTCTCTCTCTCCCTCCCTCCCTCTCTCTCTCCCTCTCTCCCCCCACCCTCCCTCTCTCGCTCTCTCTCTCCCCCCACCCTCCTCTCTCTCTCTCCCCCCACCCTCTCGCTCTCTCTCTCCCCCCCCACCCTCCCTCTCTCTCGCTCTCTCTCTCCCCCCCCCACCCTCCCTCTCTCTCTCTCTCTCCCCCTCCCTCCCTCTCTCTCTCCACATCTCCCCCGGCCTCTGTAGGCCCTGGCGGATGAGAATGAGTATGTACGTGACACGGCACTGAGGGCGGGCCAGCGCATCATCAGCATGTACGCAGAGACCGCCATCGCCCTGCTGCTGCCCGAGCTCGAACAGGGGCTCTTCGACGACCTCTGGAGGATCAGGTGTGGTACTGGGCACACACACGCTTGCACGCTGTCTCACACACACACACACACACACACACACACACACACACACACACACACACACACACAGGGGCTCTTCGACGACCTCTGGAGGATCAGGTGTGGTACTGGGCACACACACGCTTGCACGCTGTCTCACACACACATACACACACAGGGGCTCTTCGACGACCTCTGGAGGATCAGGTGTGGTACTGGGCACACACACGCTTGCACGCTGTCTCACTCACACACACACGCGCCAAATCAGTACATCAATACCAAAACATTGGTGTAAACTGTGTGTGTTTGTGTGTGTGTGTGTGTGTGTTTACGCACTGTACCATTCCACAGGTTCAGCTCAGTGCAGTTGCTAGGAGACCTGTTATTCCACATTTCTGGAGTGACGGGTAAAATGACTACAGAAACAGCATCTGAGGACGACAACTTTGGCACAGCGCAGTCCAACAAGGTAGTGACACACACACACACACAATTTTGGCACGGCGCAGTCCAACAAGGTAGTGACACACACACACACACAATTTTGGCACGGCGCAGTCCAACAAGGTAGTGAGCTCACTCTACACCGCACACACTGCACACACACACACACACACACACACACACACAACTTTGGCATGGCGCCGTCCAACAAGGTAGTTACCTCAGCTCTATACCGCACTGCACACACACACACACACACACACACTGCACACACACACACACACAAAATCCACTAATGCCTTTTCTTGCCATTGACCTCTGAACAGGAAAAGCCAATGTAGCATCGTGGAGTGTGTGCACATAGTGTGTCTTTCCTCTTGTGGATATCATGGCCTGGTGTTGTCTGGTATCACACACACACACACACACACACACACAGTGATTGGCCCCTCTATGTGCAGGCGATCATCGGTGCGCTGGGTGCGGAGCGGCGTAACCGTGTGTTGTCAGGGCTCTATATGGGCCGCTCGGACACACAGCTGGTGGTGCGTCAGGCCTCGCTGCACGTGTGGAAGATCGTGGTGTCAAACACACCCCGCACACTACGAGAGATTCTCCCCACACTCTTCAGTCTGCTGCTGGGGTTCCTGGCATCCACCTGCCCTGATAAGAGAACGGTACTGGCAACACACACACACACACACACACTTTTACCACACACACACACTCACTCACATACTTTTACCACATCCACTCACACACTCACTCACTCACATACACTTTTACCACACACACACTTGCATTCCCCCCAAACACACACATACAGTGCACACACAAACACATACTTGAACTAAACCCTTGCACTAAATGTGCACACACACACTCGCAGCCGCACTGTGAGAAATCATGTTCATCTTCCTTCAGGCCTTATTTCTTTAGCATGTATTTATTATTTCTAGTTTAATGCTACCTTGTTTTGAAGTGCTGATTGTCTGCTCTGGGCTTCCATAGATCGCTGCCCGGACACTGGGAGATCTTGTGAGGAAGCTCGGAGAAAAGATCCTTCCGGAAATCATCCCTATCCTGGAGGAGGGTCTCCGCTCGGACAAGAGCGACGAGAGGCAGGGTGTGTGTATCGGTCTGAGTGAGATCATGAAGTCCACCAGCAAAGATGCAGTAAGTGTCCACACACACACACACACACACACACACACACACACACACACACATACACAAGAACTGTGTTTGAAGCAAAGTGTACAAATATTTTTTCACGTTCACTTTTACATTTCATCGTAGTTTACTAAAAAGTTTACTAAAAGGTAAAGTTCACCGTAAAGTTTATTGTGAAGTTTACTGGTAAAATCTCATGAGACATTACATTTATGAGTAGTCAGTCTGGCAATTAACATGGCTGCATGTGTTCCTAATGTGCTTGTGTTTGTGTGTGTGTGTGTGTGTGTGTGTGTGTGTAGGTGCTGGTGTTCTCTGAGTCTCTGGTTCCTACAGTGCGTAAGGCCCTGTGTGATCCTCTGGAGGAGGTAAGGGAGGCGGCGGCACAGACCTTTGAGCAGCTCCACGCCACCATCGGACACCAGGCCCTTGACGACATCCTGCCCGCACTGCTCAAACAGCTGGTCAGTCTTACCTGAGTGTGTTCACCTGAGCTCATACACCTGCACACACAACAGCCGAGTTCACACACCTGCACACCAACACCTCTCATATACCTGCACACTCAACGCCTGTGCGTATATACCTGTACAATCAACACCTGTGCTTATATACCTGTACAATCAACACCTGTCCTTATATACCTGCACATGTAACACCTGTCCTTATATACCTGCACATGTAACACCTGCGCTTATATACCTGCACATGTAACACCTGTGCTTATATACCTGCACATGTAACACCTGTGCTTATATCGCTGCACATGCAACACCTGTGCTTATATACCTGCACATGCAACACCTGTGCTTATATACCTGCACATGTAACACCTGTGCTTATATACCTGCACATGCAACACCTGTACTTGTATACCTGCACACTCAACACCTCCAAATTCATGCCAATTGATGTGGATTTGTTTGTAGGCTAATATGTGTTGTACCACTGTGGTTTCTGTTTGTGTGTGTGTGTGTGTGTGTAGGAGGATGAGGAGACGGCTGAATTTGCTCTGGATGGCCTGAGACAGGTGATGGCGGTCAAGAGTCGCTCTGTGCTCCCTTACCTGGTGCCCAAGGTAAGACTCACACACAAACTTACACACACACACCTGCTCCTTGTGTTTTTTGTGTCTAATGACAAGAATGAATATCTGTGAGTGTGTGTGTGTATGTTTGTGTATGTGTTGCATTAGAAGTGTGAATTTAGGTGTGTGTGTGTGTGTGAGTGAGAGAGAGAGAGTATATTTGTAACGTCTCTTTCCTCATCATGTGTATGCTGAACTTACTGTCAGCTGTGTGTGTGTGTGTGTGTGTGTGTCCAATTATAATAACTATCCCCTCTGTCTGTGTGTGTGTGTGTGTGTGTGTGTGTGTGTGTGTAATGACTCTCTATCCCCTCCCTGTATAGTTGTCAGCTCCTCCAGTGAATTCACGTGTGTTGGCCTTCCTGTCGGT
>JAIFZK010000038.1:1522500-1535000 GCA_027481765.1 Tenualosa thibaudeaui | reverse complement strand
TGTGTGTGTGTGTGGTCAGGTGGGCATTGCCCTGAAGCCCTTCCTGCCTCAGCTGCAGACCATCTTCCTAAAGGCACTGCAGGATTCCAGTCGTGCGGTGAGGCTCAGGGCAGCCGAAGCGCTCGGCAGACTGGTGTCCATCCACAGCAAAGTAGACCCTCTGTTTACAGAGCAGCTCAACGCCATACGGAATGCAGAGGACTCAGGAGTCAGGTAGGGTGGTGTGTGTCTGTGAGAGAGAGACGTGTGTGAAAGGAAAGAGCTGAGTCTCGTTATCAAGATCAGCAAATTGATCGGAGAAACACTGTGTTTGAACGCATTGTTTTATGTTCGCAGGGATAGGGCTGTGTGTGTGTGTGTGATTAACTAAAGACTAACTGCAACCCCTAACCACACTCAGCCTTGTGAAACAGGGCAGGGGATGCTGGGAAGGGTGGTGAGTGGGAGGCGTGACAAGCTCACTTCACTTCAGGTTCTTGTTTCATGCACCAACATTTACTCAGACTACATAGTGGTTTACCACTTTTTACCTCTGCTCATTTAAGGCCATCTTGAACAACCATGTCTTGTCAGTCGACATCATCCACAATCTTATGCTAGTTTGGGTTACAGAAAATAAATACCAGTAAATAAACAGGGCTCGGGTTTGTCCCAGTCCCCAGAACATTGTAAAAATTCCTGCAGCTAAATCATTTTAACTGCAGGAGATTATGTCGTCTACAGTTTGAATATCAGAAAATCTATCCAGCTCTTTGTAATCACTGCAATCATTCTCCACATAATCAGTGGAGAAAAAAAAAACAGGCTTGATTGCCGTTAGATCAGTAGGCATGTATAGCTTGTAATATTGGCCTGTTATAACAAGCGGGGTTATATACCCAAATAGGCTTTGTTTTTTCTCGTTAGGATAATTCTTACATAGCCATATTGTTGATGAATGCATTCAGGTGTCGTCTTGAATGGACTTTTGATAGGCTATATTGTTTGTGAAATCTGACGCACTGCCATAGCGTTTGTCATGTGCAGGTAGTACATTTGTTCTGTCTGCTTATTCTTATACAGCCTACTGTAGCCTACTAGAAGTGTTGGGGAAGATTTACATCTGATTTGTCAATCACTGGGTTACTAGGCAAATCACTAGGCTACCAGAAGCTATGCGTCTGAATTATGAATGCCTGAGTATGCTTTCCTCAAACAATGTCTGAATATACTCTCCTCAAACAATACTGGAAAAATTGACGAACAAAAATAAAACTGCTTTCACATCAGGTTTAGCCAAGGCTGTTTCCCAGTGTGTGTTACAGGGTTTTTGATAATCACATCAGGTCTAGGATCAGGTCAGTGTGTGTTATAAAGCTTTTGATAATCACATGAGGTCTAGGATCAGGTCAGTGTGTGTTACAGGGTTTTGGATGATCACATCAGGTCTAGGATCAGGTCAGTGTGTGTTATAAGGCTTTTGATAATTACATCAGGTCTAGGATCAGGTCAGTGTGTGTTATAAGGCTGTGCTGCAAGCCTTGCCATTTGAGCATGCGTGCATACATGTGCGGGCATCTGTATCTGTGTGTGTGTGTGTGTGTGTGTGTGTGTGTATGTATGTGTATGTCTTGAGTTGAGAATTACAGTGTTTCTCTTACACACAAATGCTCTCTCTCGTCCTGTAGGGAGACTATGCTTCAGGCTTTGCGGTTCGTGATTCGGGGCGCAGGCACCAAAGTGGACCCAGCCATCCGTAAGAACATCACCTCCACGCTGCTCGGCATGCTGGGACACGACGAGGTGAGAGGGGGTGGGGGGGAATGAGCAGTAATCACTGCAGGAGTCCTTATCTGTGATGGACTTATAGGAGAAATCTGGTGTGAATCAATTCATAGCTTTGTTGTTTGAGGTCATCGAGTGCTGCCTGTAGGAAAATAAATGGAAAAAATTGACACAACATAGACTGAATAGCAAACTAAATTGGCAGCCAATGCTAACTGAATGGGGCATAGGATAATGAGTTTCCTACAGTTAGTGTTCGCTGTTTGTTCACTGTTTGGTCTATGAGGTGTATCAAATTTCCTCATTTCTTTACCTATTTCTTTTACATTCTTTGGCCGCTACGGTACCAATTACGACGTAAAAAAGCCGGACAGCTGGATCGTGGGGTTTAGTTGTGTGTCATACCAAGGAGCCAAATGCTTTATCAAAGAAGAGGGCAGACATGTTCTCCTGCATCTTGAAATAGTTGCCTATGTTGGAGCAGACATGTTCTCCTGCCTCTTTCAGTAGCTGCCTATGTTGGGCCAGACATGTTCTCCTGCATCTTGAAATACTTGTCTATGTTGGAGCAGACATGTTCTCCTGCATCTTGAAATAGTTGTCTATGTTGGAGCAGACATGTTCTCCTGCCTCTTTCAGTAGCTGCCTATGTTGGGGCAGACATGTTCTCCTGCATCTTGAAATAGTTGCCTATGTTGGGCCAGACATGTTCTCCTGCATCTTCGAGTCGTTGTCTGTGTTATAAATGGCCCAACTGAGGTGCACTAGAATGCGGTGGTGTGCGGCAGTTACAGAACTCTGGGATGTGCATGACCTATGACCTTGCACTAAGCCAATAAAAGCAGTCATGCAACGGTGGTTCCATGTCATTTTGGCATCACACAAATGTGGGCACCGGCCTGACGTGAATGTGTGAACTAAGCATAAGACAGCACTGAGACACTGGCACATTCTGAGAGTTAACCTTGTCAGTAACCTTGCATAGAACAGGGCTCAGATAGGGCTCAGTCTGCATTGTGTGTAAGACATCAGTGAGGTCTGGTGGTGGTCTTGCCCAGTAGTCTGGATTGTGTGTAAGACATCAGTGAGGTCTGGTGGTGGTCTTGCCCAGTAGTCTGGATTGTGTGTAACACATCAGTGAGGTCTGGTGGTGGTCTTGCCCAGTAGTCTGGATTGTGTGTAACACATCAGTGAGGTCTGGTGGTGGTCTTGCCCAGTAGTCTGGATTGTGTGTAAGACATCAGTGAGGTCTGGTGGTGGTCTTGCCCAGTAGTCTGGATTGTGTGTAAGACATCAGTGAGGTCTGGTGGTGGTCTTGCCCAGTAGTCTGGATTGTGTGTAACACATCAGTGAGGTCTGGTGGTGGTCTTGCCCAGTAGTCTGGATTGTGTGTAAGACATCAGTGAGGTCTGGTGGTGGTCTTGCCCAGTAGTCTGGATTGTGTGTAACACATCAGTGAGGTCTGGTGGTGGTTTTGCCCAGTAGTCTGGATTGTGTGTAACACATCAGTGAGGTCTGGTGGTGGTCTTGCCCAGTAGTCTGGATTGTGTGTAACACATCAGTGAGGTCTGGTGGTGGTCTTGCCCAGTAGTCTGGATTGTGTGTAACACATCAGTGAGGTCTGGTGGTGGTCTTGGCCAGCTCTGAGCGTTAACCTTGTCAGATGCCGATGATGACTGAAGAGGGTCTTAGCACAGTTTTAACACCCGACAGTTATCAACAGGATGTGGCTACAGTCAAACTGTTTCACTTCAGAGTGTTTTTCTCTGTGTGTGTGTGTGTGTGTGTGTGTGTGTGTGTGTGTGTGTGTTTGTTTGTTTGTTATAACTTTTCTTTGTGTACGTGCACATTAACATGACCCTGTGTGTGTGTGTGTGTGTGTGTGTGTGTGTGTGTGTGTGTGTGTGTGTGTGTGTGTGCGCTCACATATAGGATGCCACTCGTATGTCATCAGCCGGTTGCGTGGGTGAGCTGTGCGCCTTCCTGCCAGAGGACGAGCTGAAAAGCGTACTGCTACAGCATGTGCTGGGTGAGGACACACACAATCACATACATATACACGCATGCTTACACACACACACACATACACTAGGGCTGGGGGGAAATGATTATTTTTAAAACGATTATTTTTAAAACGATTAATCGGGCGATTATTTTATCGATTAATCGACTAATCTAACGGCTAATTGGATGATTAGTCTAACGATTATTTTTGTGTTGTTTGATTAATAAACACCATAATGCATCTTAAATATCAATCAGAGAAATCAGAAAATCAGAAAAAACTAATTTAGCTCTTTGTGCAGTTTGTTCGTACTGGGTTAGCAGCAGCTACATAGCTGTGTTCTGCAGCCGTAAGCTAGCTACCATTCTAGCCAACATTAAGTGCTAACATACGTAACTCATACACAAATGTCTCTGTGTAAAACAGGAATTCACACTTATATTTTAGATTGAGAGGTGTGACTGCAGATGCACTCATGGCCACACATACTGCGCACATGCACACACACACACACACACACACACACTCTGCTCTATTTCCCAAATCGTTTTTTTCTGCATTTCTGTATTTTGGGATGTGAGGTGTGAAACCTCTTTCTTTCTTGTGTCCTCTCCACTCCCCCATATCTCGTCTCTCCCCCTCCATACTCCATAGCGGACATCTCTGGAATTGACTGGATGGTCCGTCACGGTCGTAGTCTGGCTCTCGCCATTGCCATCAAATCAGCCCCCGAACAGCTGTGGGTCAACGAGTACAAGACCACCTTACTGGACATGGTGCTGGCCAATGCTACTGCAGACAGAGTGAGTACACCACACACACACACAAACTTGACAAATCTTGCAATATATGTAAATGAGGAGGGCACTGGCGGGTAGTGTGACGTATGCATCTGCATGATTAAGTCACGTTAAAAAATACCTCATTAAAACATTTACAAGTTAACATTGACACACACACAGGAAATTGTGTCTGTTGGGGAAGCACCTAGAGCTTCTAGAGGATTTGTCTTCTCATTTGTTCTCTTCACTGAGGTTTCTGATATCCTCTTAGTTCTTTTTATTCTCTCGTTCTCTGTCTTTACCTTCTCTCTCTCTCTCTCTCTCTCTCTCTCTCTCTCTCTCTCTCTCTCTGCCCCCCGCTTGCTCTCACTCTTTTATTTTAGAACTCTTGTGTGTAGATTCATGTGATAGGCAGTAGTATTCTTACAGTATTCTTCTCTTTGTGCGTGCGTGCGTGCGTGCGCGTGCGTGCGTGCGTGTGTGTGTGTGTGTGTGTGTGTGTGTGTGTAGATTCCCATAGCGTGCAGTGGGATCAGGGCCATGGGTTTCCTGATGCGTCACCAGATCAGAACAGAAGGAGCAGAAGCAATTTCACCACGGATCACTACACAGTTCATCAAGGTAACACACACACACACACACACACACACACACATGCAATAAAAAAAATGCATGAATGTAAACAAAAATGGAGCATGAACAGAATCTTCTAGGGGTCCCATAATGTCATTTTCAATCTTCCTAAACTTCCACTCTCTAGAGTCTGCAGAACCAGTCCAGTGACATCAGGCTGGTTGCGGAGCGTGTGCTCTGGTGGGTGTGGAAAGAGGCAGAGACTCCGCCCCTGGGGGCGGGCCAGATGAAGCCACTGCTCAAGGCACTGCTGGACAACACCAAGGACAAGAACACCACGGTCCGCGCTCAGAGCGAACACACTCTCGTTAGCATGCTCCGGCTACGGCAGGGAGAGGAACTGATGCAGGTAAATAAGGCTGACACACACACACACACACAAACACACGCATGCACTCACACACACATTCATCAGCTTGCTATGGCTACATCAGGCAGAGGAACTAATGCAGGTCTCTCTCTTTCTCTTTCTCTTTCTCTTTCTCTCTCTCTTTCTCACTCACTCACTCGCACGCATACACACACACACACACACACACATACATATATATAAATATGCACACATAGTCCTCTCCTCATAGGATAAGGAAAGCAACTCATATCTCTCATTCAAACTCAGATACTCAAAAACCCAGTACTTCCACCTGTTCAAGCTGCGATATATTGGTGATATTAAAATACATTTTTGTGCTATTATTTATTTACACTCATTTGTGTGTGTGTGTGTGTCTGTGTGTGTGTGTGTGTGTGTGTGTGTGTGTGTGTGTGTGTGTGTGTGTGTGTTATGTTTCCAGAGCATGAGTGCCATTCTGGACTCGGCCAGTAACGACCTTCTCTCAGAATGCCACCGCCGCTCCCTAAAGAAGATCTCTGGACAGCCTGAGTCAAACGAGGAGATTGATGACACCATCCTAACGTGATCGCTCAATCACAACGCCCCATGGACCCTTCTGCCCCAATCGTACCACCCGAAGGAGCCATTGTCCCGCCCACTTTAGTTCTGGCCTGGCCTGCTCATCACCTTTTGCCTCCCCAGCCCCACCACACACACACACACACACACACACACACACATACACACCCATCACTCTCTGACTGAGTGATGGAGGCTGATTACACGGTTCAGAGGACACTTACTGTAAACACACACACTCATACACACACTCTCTCTCTCAGTACCTCTCTGCCCTTGTCAGCCTCCGAGCACCAAAGTGTTAGTGTCATTCAAGAACTGACACAGAATTGAACAGAATGTGAATCTGCCTTCAGTTCTCTCCTCCTTCTTTTTGGTCTCAAACACCTCCAATAGTTTCCTTAAATTCTGATTATTTGTTGTACAGCTCCACAGGTGAACACAAAAACAATAAAATAAATAAATAAGGCAATTGAAATAATGAATAAAGAAATGTGCCAAGACTGTTGAATTAAAAGTCCATTTAGATTTCTTCCAAACCAGTCCAGGGCAATACTGACGAGAATCTGGATTAGATTAAATTTGTCTACAGTGCACCTGTTTTTCTCTGCTTTTTCTGTTGCTGTTTTTATTTAGAATGTGTGTGAGGTTGTTTTTTTTTTTTTTTTTTTTTTTGGGGGTAGATTGGGAGTGTAAGGGGACAGGGTGTGAAGGACTATTCTGTGCTCATTGAGATACTGAAATTTTTCGCTGACAAATCGGTGACATAGGCCTCACACATGGCTAAAAGGAGAGAAAACCCTAATAAAAACACTTGCCTTAACTTCTAGTGGCGTGATGACTTCATATTATGTGGATTGATGGTTGGTTTACAGCTACCTCTCCTCTTAACACACTCATCTTTTACACTATTCTCCGAAGCATTACAGGCCTAGATTTTCCCCCATTTTGGAACTTGCCATTGGGCCGAAGCAAATGACAAAGGTTTCAAAAGTTATACACCTCAAACGAGAATATGCAATCAATGGAAGTCGGTTGGATTTTACAGATTTGAGCACATGTGCTTTTATTTAACAAGTTTAAATTGTCATTTGAATAGGTCTTATGTGCGTATATCGGGCCTTCATGTTTTAAATACAGTAATAAACGGGCACAAAACTCAGTCCCGCTGACCATGCAGTGCCAGCGCGTGACTGGGGGAAATTTCCGGTGTGTTGAACCTTGAGCTTGGCGTGCAGGGCAGGCTGGCCACTACAGACCCCACAGATGCCTTCTTGGTGCTCGCCGCGGGAGTAACAAATTCAAAAACGCATCAGGCGTCTGCGCAGTGGGCTTGGGTGCAGTTCGTACTCGAGACGGAAGCGGAGTTTCCGGCTCTTTGCTACCGACTGAGTAGTCTGCTTGCGCCGCCAACCCCCAACGGAAAAGCCCTTTGCTTATTGGAAAGCGTGTATTTGATCGCCAGTTCTAGATATCGACATATCTGAGGTCGCTCCTGGTTCGCTCCGGACCCAGGGTTCGGTTCGGAAAGAGCAAAGGGGGAGCCGCGGTGCTAACCAGGCAGGGTGACCCACCGACTAACGTTACCGGCATGGCCCGCGACTATGATTACCTCTTTAAGCTGCTCATCATCGGGGACAGCGGTAAGCAAATGTCGGGGATATGCTACGGGGCACGGGCCTATTCGTTTTCTCTGATTACTATGCACCTAATGAGTCGAATGCCAACCGTTTCACTCGAGTTTTAGTGTGCCAGTATTACTTATGGCAGCCTTTCTTGACAGCCCATGGCTGTCCTCGAAGTCGCTCAGTGGTGTAATGTAATGCTCTCAAAATCTCAACTGCTTGCAGTCAGATCTTCGCCATATAGTTTGTTTTTAATCAGTTACACGTAGAATCCGACTGCTCATGTGAGAATTGTTCTCGGTTGTCGATTTCCTGCAGGCCAGAGACACGAAAAACAGGGCTACAGTTTCCAGTGCTATGACGGGTTTGTCAACTAACCAGGCCGGATGTGAACTGTGCATTCAGTTAGACTGAATCCGGCGAAGTGTGAACTGACGTTGAGTATATCTCATCTCACATGTTCAGTATGCAGTACACGTTGCTATCATATTTTGTATTTTAATTAATTTATTTATTTTACTGCGTGTATACTAAATCACCCTTAGACAATTTAATGTGGCTAATCATTTAATCGTGTAATAGTTTCTCTTTCGTGTAGACTATGGACTTTACCATACCTTCACCACTGGTCTCCTGACAGTTGTCAAATAGGTTTTCTTATCAAAGTTATAAAGTTATAATTTATTCGTTGTAGGCCATCAGGGGCCTGTAAAACTAAACAAAGTTACTGGTTAACGCGGGTAGCTTTGGGAGTTACCACTGATTTCTAAAAGCACAGTTAGACTTCCAAGGGATCTGGTTGTGGTAATTCATGGCTGATTGATGTAATGGTGCTGTTTATAACGGCCTAGATTATTAGCACTCAGACAGATGGTTGTGAAATTATCAATTCATATTTGTAAAACGGGCGGCTCACAGAAGCCCTTTTCTTAATAGCTCTGATGGTTCTAATGGGGTGTTGCCACATGGGAAGTGATGTGTTATGCCTCAGGCAACGTGTGTGTGTGTGTTTCAGAAACACCACACATGTTTGTAATTCCATGTTGTGTTGTGTCCATAGCCTAACAGGCATACAGCAGAAAAGTGTGAGCCTTATACGTATGTCTCAAAAGTGTCGCTCTTTTGTTGTGGCCAAGCTGTAATGTGAAACCGGTAAAGTTAACTTCGACTGTACTTCTCCCATCAAAGTCAAAGTTGCTTTTATTGTCAATTTCTTCACGTGTACTTGCATGCAAAGGAATCGAAATTACGTTTCCCACTGTCCCAACGCGTGTACGTGGACAACAGTAAAGTGCAGATGCACAACAAGACAGGACAATTCTAGTCCTAGTTTGTATAAATAAATAAGTGCAAGTAGCTTAAGGCTGCTTTTGCCTAGTACTACTGCTTAACATAACAGGTATGACAAGACATAGAGTCCCCTAAGTACACTACTAATGTAGCAGGGCATGACAAGACAGACAAGGCATGAGGTGACTTTGACTGAGTGTTTCAACTTTGTGCATTTAGAGGTAGTTGTAATTGTGTTTTAGTGCAATGTGCAAATGTCAATAGGCAATACTTGCCACAGTAGCAGCAGTAATGATGATAATAACCTTACTGTGCCATCAGAGAGAATGGGAGTGACCATAAGTTCACCAGCTTCCTACACGCCTGGAAATAATGATGCTGTCTCACAGTAAAGGCCTAATGTTGGCACTTGAAACACTGCTGCAAGGGGCCTAACATGTGTGTTACTGACACAAATGGACCTTAATAATGAAGTTGTTAGCACACAAAGCTCCCAGAGTAGCAGACCTGCCAACTTGTTTGCATTTAACATAGCATCTGTACATTTGGATCAAAATGGGACATGAATGACCTGTGTTAGCACACACACCGGTAAAACATGTCCTGTGCTGCTGCCTCTTGTGTTGGACAGAAGACTAAATGACTGATGAGTCTAAACCACAAATGGAAAGACCCTGAACACCATGCAGATCTGTAGGTTGTGTTACACGCCTCCTTAATAGGACTGTATTGTTGTGGCTCTGTAGAACATGGCTGACACAAACGGTCACTCTGCAGCCCTCTGAGTTCTGGTATTTCCCCCGAGTGGGTTTACCAAACAGGACAGGAGGCTTTAATCAACCAAGGCCAGCTGTGTGTGTGTGTGTGTGTGTGTGTGTGTGTGTGTGTGTGTGTGTGTGTGTGTGTGTGTGTGTGTGTGTGTGTGTGTGTGTGAGTGAGAAAGAGTGTGTGAGATCCTCCTCGATCACCTTTAAGAAACCTGCTGACTATGGAACCAGGCAAGTGCAGTTGCACCAGCAGTGCAGTTTATTCCCTTTGTGCCCGCCCAAGGCCACGGATTCAGCTCTGCGCTCAGTCACTTAATAGCTGTCTCCTCAGTGCTGGTTATAGGCTAGGTGCAGCTCCAGTCTCAGTGGTTATAGGCTAAGTGCAGCTCCAGTCTCAGTGCTGGGTATAGGCTAGGTGCAGCTCCAGTCTCAGTGGTTATAGGCTAAGTGCAGCTCCAGTCTCAGTGGTTATAGGCTAAGTGCAGCTCCAGTCTCAGTGCTGGGTATAGGCTAGGTGCAGCTCCAGTCTCAGTGGTTATAGGCTAAGTGCAGCTCCAGTCTCAGTGGTTATAGGCTAGGTGCAGCTCCAGTCTCAGTGGTTATAGGCTAGGTGCAGCTCCAGTCTCAGTGGTTATAGGCTAAGTGCAGCTCCAGTCTCAGTGCTGGGTATAGGCTAGGTGCAGCTCCAGTCTCAGTGGTTATAGGCTAAGTGCAGCTCCAGTCTCAGTGCTGGTTATAGGCTAGGTGCAGCTCCAGTTTCAGTGGTTATAGGCTAAGTGCAGCTCCAGTCTCAGTGCTGGTTATAGGCTAGGTGCAGCTCCAGTCTCAGTGGTTATAGGCTAGGTGCAGCTCCAGTCTCAGTGGTTATAGGCTAAGTGCAGCTCCAGTCTCAGTGCTGGTTATAGGCTAAGTGCAGCTCCAGTCTCAGTGCTGGTTATAGGCTAAGTGCAGCTCCAGTCTCAGTGCTGGGTATAGGCTAGGTGCAGCTCCAGTCTCAGTGGTTATAGGCTAGGTGCAGCTCCAGTCTCAGTGCTGGGTATAGGCTAGGTGCAGCTCCAGTCTCAGTGCTGGGTATAGGCTAGGTGCAGCTCCAGTCTTAGTGCTGGGTGTAGGTGCAGCTCCAGTCTCAGTGCTGGTTATAGGCTAGGTGCAGCTCCAGTCTCAGTGGTTATAGGCTAGGTGCAGCTCCAGTCTCAGTGGTTATAGGCTAAGTGCAGCTCCAGTCTCAGTGCTGGTTATAGGCTAAGTGCAGCTCCAGTCTCAGTGCTGGGTATAGGCTAGGTGCAGCTCCAGTCTCAGTGGTTATAGGCTAGGTGCAGCTCCAGTCTCAGTGCTGGGTATAGGCTAGGTGCAGCTCCAGTCTTAGTGCTGGGTGTAGGTGCAGCTCCAGTCTCAGTGCTGGTTATAGGCTAGGTGCAGCTCCAGTCTCAGTGGTTATAGGCTAGGTGCAGCTCCAGTCTCAGTGGTTATAGGCTAAGTGCAGCTCCAGTCTCAGTGGTTATAGGCTAAGTGCAGCTCCAGTCTCAGTGCTGGTTATAGGCTAGGTGCAGCTCCAGTCTTAGTGCTGGGTGTAGGTGCAGCTCCAGTCTCAGTGCTGGTTATAGGCTAGGTGCAGCTCCAGTCTCAGTGGTTATAGGCTAGGTGCAGCTCCAGTCTCAGTGGTTATAGGCTAAGTGCAGCTCCAGTCTCAGTGGTTATAGGCTAGGTGCAGCTCCAGTCTCAGTGGTTATAGGCTAAGTGCAGCTCCAGTCTCAGTGCTGGTTATAGGCTAAGTGCAGCTCCAGTCTCAGTGCTGGGTATAGGCTAGGTGCAGCTCCAGTCTCAGTGGTTATAGGCTAGGTGCAGCTCCAGTCTCAGTGCTGGGTATAGGCTAGGTGCAGCTCCAGTCTTAGTGCTGGGTGTAGGTGCAGCTCCAGTCTCAGTGCTGGTTATAGGCTAAGTGCAGCTCCAGTCTCAGTGGTTATAGGCTAGGTGCAGCTCCAGTCTCAGTGGTTATAGGCTAGGTGCAGCTCCAGCCTTAGTGGTTATAGACTAGGTGCAGCTCCAGTCTCAGTGCTTCTATTAGGCCTTGGCTATCTCTCTCTCTGTAGTGTGTATTCTAAGCTATTGCCCTTCTGGCCTAGGCTTACATTTTCTGTTGTGCACACCTGTGACCTCTGTTGTGCACACCTGTGCACTACTGGCCCTCAGTGTGACGCTCCATTCCTTTAGCCCAAGTGATGCCTCATGACACCAGTCTCGTCTCTACCTGCCATTTGTCAGCCCTGCAGGGTTAATGAACCTCTGCAGACACATGGTGCTGGAGAGAAGTGAGGTACAGCAGACACATGGTGCTGGGGGCCAGTGAGGTACTGCAGACACATGGTGCAGGGGGCCAGTGAGGTACTGCAGACACATGGTGCAGGGGGCCAGTGAGGTACTGCAGACACATGGTGCAGGGGGCCAGTGAGGTACTGCAGACACATGGTGCTGGAGAGAAGTGAGGTACTGCAGACACATGATGCTGGAGAGAAGTGAGGTACAGCAGACACATGGTGCAGGGGGCCAGTGAGGTACTGCAGACACATGGTGCAGGGGGCCAGTGAGGTACTGCAGACACATGATGCAGGGGGCCAGTGAGGTACTGCAGACACATGATGCTGGAGAGAAGTGAGGTACAGCAGACACATGGTGCTGGGGGCCAGTGAGGTACTGCAGCCATGCCAGAGACAGAGAGACACT
>JAIFZK010000038.1:1512500-1515000 GCA_027481765.1 Tenualosa thibaudeaui | reverse complement strand
TGTGTGTGTGTGTGTGAGACTCTTGAGTGTAGTGGTAATCCACATATCTACACCTGTGTGTGTGTGTGTGTGTGTGTGTGTGTGTGTGTGTGTGTGTGACTCTCGAGTGTAGTGGTAATCCACATATCTACACCTGTGTGTGTGTGTGTGTGTGAGACTCTTGAGTGTAGTGGTAATCCACATATCTACACCTGTGTGTGTGTGTGTGTGTGTGTGTGTGTGTGTGTGTGTGTGTGTGAGACTCTTGAGTGTAGTGGTAATCCACATATCTACACCTGTGTGTGTGTGTGTGTGTGTGTGTGTGTGTGTGTGTGTGTGTGTGACTCTCGAGTGTAGTGGTAATCCACATATCTACACCTGTGTGTGTGTGTGTGTGTGTGTGTGTGTGTGTGTGTGTGAGACTCTTGAGTGTAGTGGTAATCCACATATCTACACCTGTGTGTGTATGTGTGTGTGTGTGTGACCCTCGAGTGCAGTGGTCCACATATCTACACCTGTGTGTGTGTGTGTGTGTGTGTGTGTGTGTGTGTGTGTGTCTACACCTGTGTGTGTGTGTGTATGACTCTCAAGAGTGTAGTGGTAATCCACAAATCTACACCTGTGTGTGTGTGTGTGTGTGTGTGTGTATGACTCAAGAGTGTAGTGGTAATCCACATATCTACACCTGTGTGTGTGTGTGACTCTCAAGAGTGTAGTGGTAATCCACATATCTACACCTGTGTGTGTGTGTGTGTGTGTGTGTGTGTGTGTGTGTATGACTCTTAAGAGTGTAGTGGTAATCCACAAATCTACACCTGTGTGTGTGTGTGTGTGTGTGTGTGTGTATGACTCAAGAGTGTAGTGGTAATCCACATATCTACACCTGTGTGTGTGTGTGTGTGTGTGTGTGACTCTCAAGAGTGTAGTGGTAATCCACATATCTACACCTGTGTGTGTGTGTGTGTGTGTGTGTGTGTGTGTGTGTGTGTGTGTGTGTGTGTGTGTGTGTGTGTGTGTGTGTGTGACTCTCAAGAGTGTAGTGGTAATCCACATATCTACACCTGTGTGTGTGTGTGTGTGTGTGTGTGTGTGTGTGTGTATGACTCTTAAGAGTGTAGTGGTAATCCACATATCTACACCTGTGTGTGTGTGTGTGTGTGTGACTCTCAAGAGTGTAGTGGTAATCCACATATCTACACCTGTGTGTGTGTGTGTGTATGACTCTCAAGAGTGTAGTGGTAATCCACATATCTACACCTGTGTGTGTGTGTGTGTGTGTGTGTCTCAGTCTCAGTGTAGTGCAGTGGTAATCCAGGTGAGGAAATCCCCCGTCTCAATGAAAACAGATATGTTCCCTAACTGTGGCTTAGTCACCATGGTGTCTATGACGTGTGTGTGTGTGTGTGTGTGTGTGTGTTTCACTGGTAATCATGATCATCCGTAGAGCAGAGAATCCCAGCAGCCTCGAAACAGAAAGAGGCCCAAATAGAAACTCACTGTATTTCCTCTGTAAAAGGTGTGCGTGTGTGTGTGTCTGTGTATCTGTGTGTGTGTGTGTGTTTCTTGTTAAAGATAAAGTGTAAATGTGTCTCAGACATGTCAGAGGAAGCAAGATTATTGTTCATCACCTTTACCATCTCTGCTGTCTCTGGTGCTTCTCTCTCTCTCTCTCTCTCTCTCTCTTTTTTTTTTCACCCTCGTTCAGGGCTTTGAATTTCATTGACTTAAAAACGTGAGAACAGTGATTCCAGTGTGGGATTCCAAGCTAGTGGGCCCCCTAGTGTCCAGTTTGTATACTGCATACAGAGTGCTTCCACCTTTCAAGAAGACATTTTTCAAAGACCATCATGCATGTTAAAGAAGAAGTCCAGCTACAACCTAAATAGTTTAGAAACAACCACCATCTCTGCTACAAGTCAAGCGTTGCCCACTGTGAGACCCTAACAGCACAGAGTGAGTGAGCGAGTTCCTCCTTTAGAACAGAAGACTGAGTGACCCTGGTGTTACCCAGACTGACTGAGTGACCCTGGTGTTACCCAGACTGACTGAGTGACCCTGGTGTTACCCAGACTGACTGAGTGACCCTGGTGTTACCCAGACTGACTGAGTGCCCCTGGTGTTACCCACACTGACTGAGTGGCCCTGGTGTTACCCAGACTGACTGAGTGCCCCTGGTGTTACCCAGACTGACTGAGTGACCCTGGTGTTACCCACACTGACTGAGTGACCCTGGTGTTACCCACACTGACTGAGTGACCCTGGTGTTACCCAGACTGACTGAGTGACCCTGGTGTTACCCACACTGACTGAGTGACCCTGGTGTTACCCACACTGACCGAGTGTCTCCTCTGTTCCCCAGGTACTACCGAGGAACCCATGGGGTCATAGTGGTGTATGACGTCACCAGCGCAGAGTCTTTCGTCAATGTCAAGCGATGGTTGCACGAAATCAACCAGAACTGTGATGACGTGTGTCGGATATTAGGTGAGCCACCTTTAAGAGTCCCTTTGCCTTGTGCTTC
>JAIFZK010000038.1:1500000-1507500 GCA_027481765.1 Tenualosa thibaudeaui | reverse complement strand
TTTCTGTCCATTTCTGTGTCCCCTTTCATGCCAACCTTGGCAGCTGTCTCTAAGCAGGGGCCCTTCCTTACAGGCTCACTACCTTCTTTACAGGGGCCCTTCTTTACAGGCTCACTACCTTCTTTACAGGCTCACTAACTTCCTTACAGGGGCCCTTCCTTACAGGCTCACTACCTTCTTTACAGGGGCCCTTTCTTACAGGCTCACTACCTTCTTTACAGGGGCCCTTTCTTACAGGCTCACTGCCTTCTTTATAGGGGCCCTTCTTTACAGGCTCACTAACTTCCTTACAGGGGCCCTTCCTTACAGGCTCACTACCTTCTTTACAGGGGCCCTTCCTTACAGGCTCACTACCTTCTTTACAGGGGCCCTTCTTTACAGGCTCACTAACTTCCTTACAGGGGCCCTTCTTTACAGGCTCACTAACTTCCTTACAGGGGCCCTTCCTTACAGGCTCACTACCTTCTTTACAGGGGCCCTTTCTTACAGGCTCACTACCTTTTTTACAGGGGCCCTTTCTTACAGGCTCACTACCTTCTTTACAGGGGCCCTTTCTTACAGGCTCACTACCTTCTTTACAGGGGCCCTTCTTTACAGGCTCACTAACTTCCTTACAGGGGCCCTTCCTTACAGGCTCACTACCTTCCTTACAGGCTCACTACCTTCTTTACAGGGGCCCTTTCTTACAGGCTCACTACCTTCTTTACAGGGGCCCTTTCTTACAGGCTCACTAACTTCCAAACACGGGCACTTCCTAACAGGCGCACTACCTACTGTACAGGCGCCCTGTCTTACAGGCTCACTAACTTCCTTACAGGGGCCCTTCCTTACAGGCTCACTACCTTCTTTACAGGGGCCCTTTCTTACAGGCTCACTAACTTCCTTACAGGGGCCCTTCCTTACAGGCTCACTACCTTCTTTACAGGGGCCCTTTCTTACAGGCTCACTAACTTCCTTACAGGGGCCCTTTCTTACAGGCTCACTACCTTCTTTACAGGGGCCCTTTCTTACAGGCTCACTAACTTCCTTACAGGGGCCCTTCCTTACAGGCTCACTACCTTCTTTACAGGGGCCCTTTCTTACAGGCTCACTACCTTCCTTACAGGGGCCCTTTCTTACAGGCTCACTACCTTCCTTACAGGGGCCCTTTCTTACAGGCTCACTACCGCAGGCTGCTTAAACTTTCTTACTCCTTCCAGGGGGTGTTCAAGAGTGAACTTCACCATGTTTGGAGGTGTCTGACTAAGGAACTTGAGTTTTATATGTTGTCATGCTATATAGCTTAAATGTGTTGATCAGATTTCACCTGCACAATAACTTGATCAAGCCTGTTTCAGGTGTATTCCAGCCCAGACCATCAACCTATATGGTGTTTACCGTAGGTAACTAGTATGGAGAGATGGATATTCTGCACATTTACTTGAAAATTACCTGCATGGTTAAAGAAGTTGCACAGAAGCATACTTTTGCTTTCAACACACACACACACACACACACACTTCCAGTAAGGGACACCCCATTGGTTGCTTTTTTGTTGTTTATTGAGTCACAGTGGCCTTCGCATGAGGAAAGTAACATTCTGCTCAGCCGCCTCGCCATGGCAACCAACCCTCACCTTGACTCTCATCTACAGCATCCAACACGGCATCGCCTTAAAAAATAAGTATTTCCCATGAATAAAAAAATCATATTCTTGCTATAGTATCTTTAATTAATCTCTTCATTTGTGTAAAAAAGCATTTTATGAAAAGCTTATCAATATAGAAAATTGTTCTTTTATATTTACAGTCAAGATAAAAGAAGAATATGTGAATATTTATAGCATATGTGCCATGAACATACTAGGTATTTTACACACACACACACACAAACTGCACTGTGCCCCATCATTCCACAACTTGTTTCTGTAAGTAGGTTCTTGCGCTGCAGTTTAATCTCTGCTCAAGCTTGTTTAGTTGTGTTCTCCATCTTTAAGCCCACTTGTGATGCTGAGATCCCTGTTATACTGATCACCATTTCTCCAAATCCCTAAACATGCCTATATGTGTGAGAGATACTGGGGTGGAAGGGTGTGTGTGTAGGTTCCCAATTATCAAATTAAAATTGTGGATACCAATTCCCAAAGTGTAGGGCCTAAATTCTATAATGTCTTCTAGGTCTGGTCTGACTTTTTAGGTGAATGTTATGCATGCCATACTGGGCACTTAATTCCCATTCTGAATGTGATCTTAATATTTAATGTCCATCTTTTTTAACCTGTATAGAACCACAATGGAGAATCCATATAAGCTGGAGAGGCAGAAACAGAATTGGAACTCATCAATTCAAATAATGACTAAACAAACTGATTGAGGCGGAAGAACCTTGACTAAAGAGTTCCTTACATTCAAGTCTTCAGTCCTGCGTTTGCATCATGGACAAAAAAAGTGCTCCGAGACATGCATATAAACAAACACAAATACTCACACACACATACACACACGCTCACATGCAGTGTGAAAAAATAAACAAGTGCGACGTGATCTGTGTGATAGATGACCTTTATGATTGACACGTTGGGAAATGTGATACAACATGATGCTTTCATTTCCTCTGACAGCTGTCCTGTAAGAATATACGGGATGACTGGAGGATTCTTTCAAAACAGCAGTGAATGCAGACGTGGAAGAAACTGTCAAATCATAAATGATACAACACAAAGCAACCTTACATGCCACACACAATGAACAAGCTGAAAGAACAAAGAGAAAATCATATTCTAAGGTGAGCAAAATCTAATGTGTGGGGGACGCTATAAACAAGAGGACAGTTGGCATTCTCTATGAGGAGAGATATCTGACTCCTGTGAGTGCATCTGTCACACTCACATCTGGCTTTATGATGTCACACTCACATCTGGCTCCATATCTGTCACACTCACATCTGGCTTTATGAAGTCAACTCCAGTATCCTCATGCACTGCAGGGATCTGGAATAGCAGATTTGTTTTAAGAAATATATATGCACACCACTCAGATAGATACATTGATCGATAGATAGATTGATTGATTGATTGATTGGTTGCGAGGGTAATTTAGGCATGTCAGTAGGTTACTGATAGCACAGAACCTTTGAACGTAATTAGGCTATCGCTAATGCTGGGAAAGAATTTTTGAACTTTTCTGCAAAAGTGTTTTTGTGGTCAAGTTGCACTCTCTGCAAGGATGACCACAGGAGCATCTCACAGGCAGTCAGAATCTCTCTTTGCTTTAGATGTATGGTGCTGAGATCTGCCCTATTCTAAACATGAGATATACGTTAGCAAACAAACAGTATCACCACTCTAAAAAAGAACATCTGATCATCCAAAAGTTCCATGTTTATAAATATAGCAACTTAATTTGAACCTGGTAGCTATAATTTGACATATAAAAAGTCGTTCTTTGGGTTAGATTCAAAACCAACAACTGCCTCCTTTTTTGTCAAGGACAAGAAGACATCTGCATAGCTTTGCTCGCATGTGCCCAGATTCTCTGTGCTGTAAGGACCTGCACAGTTGTGCACATACTCACACAAACATCCACATACTCTCTCTTACGCACACACACACACACACACACACACACACACACACACACACAGACAGACAGACAGAAGGTGTACACAGAGGTCAGAGGAATACAATAGTTCTTTTTCTCAGACAGATCTGAAAGTGTGCAGGTTCAGAACCAACCCAGGTGCTTGCAGACTAGAACGGGTCTGCTTGGTGCGGTTCTAGCAGGGTCGAATCCGTTCTGGCGTCAGTTTCCACCTGGGTCAGTTAGGGTTAGTCTGAACTGAACACACTGAAGGTGAGGTGTGAGAGATTCTCCGCTTTCCTGACCACTGGAAGCCCATTACCATAGTGATAATGTAAAGTGCCTTCTCTCTCTCTCTCTCTCTCTCTCTCTATGTGTGTGTGTGTGTGTGTGTGTGTACTGTAGGCTGGAAGGAAACACTCATGCCCACACACACACACAGGTAAGATGGGGACCCCCCAGAAAGCACCTGCCTCTGCAACAGACCAGCGCCAGACTTGGGCCAAGCCTGTCCCAGTAGCAGTTGCAGTCTGGGGAATGGCAGTGTACCCTGCTGAACATCCACTTTAAAACAACTACACACAGACCACAGCCCTCTCTCTCTCTCTCGGCCAGAAGTTGTTCATGATTCAGATTCGCCACAAGATCAGGACAGGATTTTGTCTAAAGAGTAAAGCCAGATCCATCAGATCCACACCCAAGCCTTTGGAGCACAACACACTCTGTGCAAGTTTGGATTTTGACCCACGTCTATAAAAGGCTAATGCTGGTGGCCCCTCAGTTTATTGAGATCTGTCAGAGGTCGACCCAAGGCCTGGAGAACCACATTGGGAAGTCACAGTCTCAGAGGACAGTCCTGAATCGCCAAAGGCGCTTTTTTTGTCCGTTGCTTTGGACAAAAGGGTCTACTGAATGGTAGCACAGGAGGTAGAGAAGCCATTCGGCCACCAGAGAATTGCAGGCTTGAGCCCGGCTACTCTTACTGATCCTGTCAAAGTGTCTTTGACCAAGGCGGTCAACCCCAATCTGCTTCTGATGTGCAGCTTGGCACCTTGCATAGCCACCTTCGCCATTGGTGTGAGTGTGTGTGACTGTGAGGAGTGCCACTGTGCATGGCACTGAAACCCAAGGTGTCTGGAGGGGCAGGAAAACCAACTGGATGGAAAAGGAAGCTACTATGCTAGCAGAGGATGTTTCTCCATGGTGACACATTGCTTCTGTCTGTAGTGTCGGGTAAAGCCATTTTTAGCTTAGGGCTTTTGGTGTGCCAGAGCACAACCCATATGTGATATTTCCATGGCCTTGGCTTGCTCACTGCAGTTTGGCATGCTAGAGCACACTTAGCATAAGATATAACCATGGTCTAGCCAAGTTCTGGCTGATCTGCTATGTTTTTATAGCATACTAAGCTGATAATGCAGAGATAATGTGGATAAAATGTATTCTGTTGTAGACTTGAAGACCTGATTATGACTATGCTACCATGATTAATGTTCAGGAGTATAAAGTGGTCTGATGTGTTTCTTGCTGCTGAAAAGCTACATTGCCTTAGCTGTAAATATTAGCATTGTTTTATTCAGACAGACACACTGACACCCTGATCTGCTGGGCTTATGGTGTCTATACTGAGGCTAAGAGACAAAGCCAGACAAGGCAGCGTGGTGACACACACATACACACAGCGAAGGCCTCTGAGTTTACACCTGAGGATCTGAATTTCCCTGAGTGGCAGCACCAGCTTCAGTTCTTTTACCCTCTTACCCCCAACACCTACCCCAGAGCAGCAGTTCCATAACCTACCCTCCAAAATCCACCCCAACCCACTTCCAACCCCTGTTAGGTAGCCAGACTTGCATTAATTAGTGGAAAGCTCCAGAAGCAGCAAATTAGGCTCCCCATTCTCTGGACTGGATTGTCTGTCCCAATTGATCCGACTCACACAAACACACTTTTGCTCAATTCTCTCTCTCCCTTTTCTTGCTTCATTGTTTATTCTTGTGTGTGTGCAAACAGTTTTTGCCTGGGTCTGGGTCTGTGTTTGTTATTTCTTTTACCCATTCACCCACTCTCCCTCTTCTCCCCTCCTCTCTCTCTCTCCCTCTTCTCCCCTCCTCTCTCTCTCTCCCTCTTCTCCCCTCCTCTCTCTCTCTCTCCCTCATCACTTGTTTATTGGTGCTGACTCAGTTCTTCTTGAAGAAAGAGAATAGTCTCCTGTCCCGGTCAGCCATGCGGTGGGACCTGCGGGAAGGTGGGGCTGAGGTCCGTCGAGAGCCCCCATTGGCTCCTGAGAAGGAGTAGGGGGACTCCCATTCCTCCTGGTGCTTGTCCATTAGCTGTTGGTCTATCACTCTTTGCATGTCATCCTGGGAAACAGACAGATGGACAGACAAACAGACTGATAAATAGACACACAGAAAACAATCAAGAGACAAAATCAGAACAACAGTACAGCCACCTGTTAACAGCCATTTAAATACTGAGATGAAGAGTGAACACTATGAGCACTATGATGACCCCATTTGATGACATCACCATGGAATGGTAAGGAGATGAGCTGAGGATGGCATGGGGGAGGGTACAGAGGTGGGTAGGAGGGTGGAGCAGGTGGCACTGGGGCGGTGTTAGGATGGAGGGCGGGGTGAGATGGAGCTCATACACACAGGGCGCGTTTGAAATGGCTGGCAGATGTGAGGCAATGCATGCTGGGATATGACTCCGCAGGACATTTTGCAGTGGACAAAAGCCCAAGATGCTTTTAGCCATCAGACCCATGTAGTGTAGTGCTACTAGGATGGGGTGTGGGGTGGGGTAGGGTGGAGAGGATGGGGTGGGGTGGGGTGGTGGGGTGTACAGGATGGGTGGGTGGTGAGATGGCACTCGTAGGCTCACCTCAGAGGCAGGAAGGGAGTACCACAGGGGAGGGGGTGGGGTGGTACGGAAGCTGAGAAAGGCCACTAGATCAGAAACCACAAAAGCCACACAGTAAAGAGGCCTGAAGAGGCAAACTGCAGGCCAGGACAGAGAGAGAGAGATGAAGAAGGGATAGAGAGAGATAGATACAGATAGAGAGAAGGCAGGGAAAGAAAGAGGGGTAAATAGGGAGAGAGGGATGTAGAGGAAGTGAGGGAGAGAGGGACACAGAGGGAAAGAGAGAGGGAGAGTGGTTATCCTTTGAGAGGAGAGGGCAGGGAGGTAAGGGTATATTCACACAGATATAAACATTAATCCACATCTCCACCCCTACGGGGATTAGATAGATTGGGGTGAGAGAGGGGGGGGCAGTGAGAGGGAAAGATGGCAGCTGTCCCAGGAACCAATATGGCTCTGATCCAGCTCTGATCCAGCTCTGATCCAGCTCTAATCCAGCTCTGTTCCGGCTCTTATCCGGCTCTGATCCGGCTCTGATCCAGCTCTAATCCAGCTCTAATCTAGCCCTGATCCAGCACTGATCCAGCTCTAATCCGGCTCTGATCCAGCTCTGATCCAGCTTTAATCCGGCTCTGATCCAGTTCTGATCCAGCTCTAATCCGGCTCTGATCCAGTTCTGATCCAGCTTTGATCCAGCTCTAATCTGGCCCTGATGTGTTCCCGAGGCAACTACTACCAGATTTAAGAAAATTATTATTATTAAGTGTGTGTGCGCGCGTGTCCTGCTCACTCTTGTAAAGGTCTGTGAGTCTGTGTTTGTGTGTGTGTGTGTGTGTGTGTGTCTGCGTGTCTGCGTGTCTGTGTTTGTGTGTGTGTGTGTGTGTGTGTGTGTCTGCGTGTCTGTGTGTGTATACGTGTTCATACAACATGGCATCATAATGAATGGGGCAACATAACCTGTCCAAAATGCTGTGTGTGTGTGTGTGTGTGTGTGTGTGTGTGTGTGTGTGTGTGTGTGAATATTTTATAGAAAGACAAATATGTGTCAGTGGGTAAGTGTGTGTGTGTGTGTGTG
>JAIFZK010000038.1:1452500-1490000 GCA_027481765.1 Tenualosa thibaudeaui | reverse complement strand
GGCCCAAGTCTGGCCCAGTCAGGGCCGCTGCTCTCATTTTAAGTCCAGCACAAACACATGTGTTACAGTGGAAGCAGTAGTAGCAGTAGTCTAATTACTTCTCTACAATGAAAACTGATCCAGTAAAATTACAGCATGTTGAGTTACGATAATAGGGAAAACTTAATTTCCCATAATGCCTCACCTCTGCCTGTAGGCTCTCCAGACGCGTCATGTGCTGGTTGTTGGAGATGCTCCTCTCTCGGAAATCATCCCGCAACGAGTGGACCTGAGTGGACAGCTGTCTCTCCACCTCTGCAGCCTGTGCACAAAGACAAACAGATCAAACAGCCACTAAAGTCTAAAGTCTAAAGTCTAAAGACTAAAGTCTAAAGTCTAAAGACTAAAGTCCCATCTCTGATGGTGATTTTGTGAGAATTTAAACTAGATAAGAGGGAAGCTGCTGCACTCAGTACTGAATGTGTGTTCTACTGAACTCAGTGCTACTGAATATAAATTCCACCGAGTCATACTGAATGTAAGTTTATCTTTGACAAACATTTCCTACACACCTGCCTAATTGGAATCTAAGTAACAGCTTGTATAAGCTCCAAGCCAGAACACTTTTGTGTGCACATCTTTGAGCTGTGAGTGTGTGAGTGTGTGTGTGTGTGTGTGTGTGTGTGTGTGTGTGTGTGTGTGTGTGTGTGTGCACAGACATATCTGTACATAGCTGTAATTGCAGAGTATAAAATGTTATCGTGTATCAGCCTTGGCAACCCAGACAAGCTGCGGCTGTTTTCGTTCCAGGGCTGAGGTTAACCTAGGGTGACTCCACTGACCAGCACAGCCTCCATATTTATTCATTTCAGCTATTACAGACAAAAACAGACTTGGGCTCATATCCGGCTCTGTCCTGGCCCAGTGCAGGTCCAATGCTGGCCCACGTGTGGCTGTGGTTTTGGCTGTAATGAGGAGAAATGAAAGCTAGATTGCTCCCTCGATTTACTGGGTGACTCATCTGCCTCTGCTGTTATTGCTGTCTGTGTGTGTGTGTGTGTGTGTGTGTCTGTGCGGGTGTGTGTATGTGTGTGTTTGTGTGTGTCTGTGCATGTGTGAGTGTGTGTGTGCCTGTGCATGTGTGTGTCTTAAAGTATTGGTGACAGTGAGAAAGACTGTGTGTAATGCAGTGAGGAGAACTAGAAGCAGAGAGAGAGAGAAAGAGGGAGTGTGAGAGAAAGGGAGCCAGGGAGAGAGAGAGAGAAGTAGAGGGAGGAAAGAGGGGGCCTTAATTAGCATAAGTCAGTCTGCATTCAGGAAGCCCGGAGTCACGCCACTGCCAGTCGTCGCCATAGCAACGCAAGAAGGCACCAACCCCGTCAGCCACGCTTTTCCAATGACAGGAACATAAGGGAGGGTCACAAACACACAAGCGCACACACGTGTCATTCCAACAGTGGAGACTAACACACACACACACACATGTATCACTCCACTGACAGGTGCACACACACACACACACACACACACACACACACTCGGTGTGAGACACTATCTCTCCTAATCTCAGCCACAGGCAGAAGTGACAACACACACAGGGAGATGATAACTATGAGTGTGTGATTTGTTTAGACACAAGGCACACTCACACACGCGCGCACACACACACACACACAGGCGATAACTATGAGTGTGTGATTTGTTTAGACACAAGGCACACTCACACACGCGCGCACACACACACACACACACAGGCGATAACTATGAGTGTGTGATTTGTTTAGACACAAGGCACACTCACACACGCGCGCACACACACACACACACACAGGCGATAACTATGAGTGTGTGATTTGTTTAGACAACTTCACCGCCCCCTCTCTCTGAAACACACACACACACAGACAAAACACACAAAGACAAGACTACTAATTTCCTAATTTTGTTTGTTCTCTTGTCTGCTGTCTGTAATAAACAGCCATCAGTCTCTTCTGTATGGTCACTGCACACATCCACACAACACTCCTCATTATGCTCCTCAAACACACTTCAGTCCCCTCACACACACACACACATGGAGATGACAACTATGAGTGTGTGATTTGTTTAGACACCTTCACTGCCTGCTCTCTCTGAAACACACACCCACACACACAGATAAAACACACACACACAATCACCCAGCCCTCTTCTCTGTGTTCCTGCAACAGTATTGTTGACTGGGAGAGTCAAGTCACTTTGTTTGTTTTGTTAACAGGTCTTCAACAAAATAGACTTTAAACTCAAGAGACTTCCTGGTAAAATGAAATACACAGCTACCATTTACAGAGCCAGGCCTGTGTTCAAATACACAAACACACTCACATACAGAGAGAGAGAGAGAGTTGGGGGGGGAGAGAGAGATAGAGAGAGAGAGAGACAGAGAGACCATATGAAGAGCTAGAAAACTGTGATGCAAAATATGTTGAAATTTGTATTTTTTAATTTGGATTAAAATCCTGGACTGCACCATTCAGTGTTTGTGAATCCAGCCCTGTGATGTGTTAATTAACATGCCAGTGATGGTATCTGAGAGGCCTACAGAAGTAGTGTTTCAGTCTATTTGTAGAGAGCCGGGGTGTGTCCTGATTTTTCTGACCTACTAACACTGTGTGGCTGCAGTGACTCGCTCAACCTGCAGAGGGCAGTGTGGAGTTTGGTCAGGGACACAGCACACAAGACAAATCATTTGAACATGCCGTATTTAGCCTACAGTAAGCAACACATCCTCAGAGATCAATGGGTTGGGTTCAACATCACACTGTTTGGATGGCACTGGGTTACTGCATATGCTAAACTGTTTAACAGTTTCAGTGAAACAACCACATGATACTTTCTCCTAGAGTCCAGGCACGTAATAGGAGTTACAGGTGAGCACGGGTATATTTCTATATGCGAACACCCTAGCCTTAAGCCTAATCCCACTGACACAAAGAACATCATGTAAGAACATGCGCTTAACATTTAAAGGAGCCAACCCTGTGTATAAGTTAACATAATGGACTATTGCACATATCTTCATTAACCCCTTGGTCACACGGGCGACAAAAACACAGATGCATGGCAACTGAGCTGCCATTAATTTTCAGTGACAGCCGGAGACGGGCAGCAAGTGGAGGCGATTTGGCCACACGTCGCCAGGTAGGCGGGGAAAAATAGAAAAATCTGTATTTTATGCAAATTCGGGCAACAAATCCAGGTGATTTTTAAATAATATCCAATCCGAGTGAAGACATGCGTCTGGACTTTAATAAACTAATCACTATTTCAGTTTTCAGTTCAGTTCTATTTAGTTTCAGAAAATACATCTGTGGTGATATACGATGTATCTCCCAGCCACTTACTTGCGCTAGCAAGTTAGCAACCAACTACCAACAAGTCACTGCCTGTTTATGTGCTAACAACGCCTCCTCGGCCACAAATGTGGCCAACTTAAATCACCTAGTCGCCAGTAAGTCTGACCATAGGGTAAGGGTACAGCATTACACAGTTAAATATTTTTGTATTTCTGTTTGCTCATACTCACTGAGAATCTTATCAAACTCACAGAGTCATGTTAAAATGCCCGAGAATTTTCATTCATGTACATCTGTCCCCATATGTATTCATTTGCTCAGAACTTGAACAGCTCTTCTATATGTGTGCTGTTCTGGTTAAGGTCATGTACATCTGTCCCCATATGTCCCTGCTCCTCTGCTCAGAACATGAGCAGCTTTCCTCATTACGACTGAACTCTATAGTGTGTGTGCTGTTGTGGTTGGACATAAGACACTGGGACATATTGAGACATAAAACATTGAGACATAGGACACTCAGACACTAAGACATAAGACAATGAGACTTACTGAGACATGACACAGACATAAGACACTGAGATATAAGACAATGAGACTTACTGAGACATGACAGTCAGACATAAGGCTAAGGTGACACTGAGACATTAGACAGTGAGACTGACATAGGACACTGAGAAATAAGGCATTGAAGACGAATCCTGATGTCCTCCCTGACCTCAGACTACCCCCTAAGCCCTGAACCCTCAATGACTTGTTTGCATGAATAAGCCAATCATACAGAGGCTTCAATGCAGATCTGAATTGTGTGTTTGGGTAGCCTGGCCACGCCTTCCTACGGTGCTAGTCTGGATTGATTCTTTAGAGCTTGCTGTCTCTGGTAGTGTTTTTCCACATACAATCAGTGAACAGAGGGAACGCTGAGCTAGAATGCTATCAGTCAAGACAGGCTATCAGTCAAAGGCTGATTCAATCTTTCAACTTTTTAAACCTCCCGCAAGCAATTGTTTCTCACTACTAAATGTCCAGACCCTCTATACGAAATGAAAAACATGTATGAGGGGCTGGTTTTTTTAACCAGGCAAATGTTTGGGTCAATATTTTGTGTTACATAATCTCACTCTTGGACAGAGTAGCTGTTTGAAGATTTAGCACACGCGCGCGCGTGTGTGTGTCTGTGTGCGTGTGTGTGTTTGTGACAAGTTGCTTTACACTCAGGTGATGTAGCCTCTCTGTGGGCCATACCATCTTCTGAGGTTTCCATCACTTTAATCTAAGCCTACAGCTTTGTGATCCTCACTTTTATTTGTGTGTGTGTGTTTGTGTGTGTGTCTGTGTGAGTGTGTGTGTCTGTGTGTGTGTCTCTGTGTTTGTGTTTGTTTGATCTCCACATCAGACATTTATTAGCGAAACAGCCCAAGCTTAAGTGTGTGCACTCGTCCTATTAGTATCAGACTTGTGGAACAACCAGAGCTTAGATACGCACACACGCGCACACACACACACACACACACACACACACTCACGTCATTGCCTGCTCCACTGTGGCAAAGCCCACGTAACACAGCCTGGATTCACAGAGCTGCCAGTGTCAACTCGTCTCGCTACAGAACAACATTTCCCCTACACAGTATGAAAGCCTTGGTGCACACACACACACACACACATACACACAAATAAACACACAGACACACACACACACACACACACACAAATAAACACACAGACACACACACACACACACAAATAAACACACAGACACACACACACACACAAATAAACACAGACACACACACACACACACACAGACACACACACAAACACACAGACACACAAACACAAATAAACACACAGACACACACACAGACAAACACACACGCACACACAAACACACACACACAAATAAAAGTGAGGATCACAAAGCTTTAGGCTTAGATTAAAGTGATGGAAACCTCAGAAGATGGTATGGCCCACAGAGAGGCTACATCACCTGAGTGTAAAGCAACTTGTCACAAACACACACACGCGCACACACACACACACACACACACATAGCCTAAACATACAAACGACCATACACTCAGCCAACAGACATACACACTCTCTCTCACACACACACTCTCTCACTATTTCTCTCTCTCTCTCTCTCTGACACACACACACACACACACAAGCACACACTCAGCCTACAGACAAACACACACAGATACAAAGAAAGTCTTCCCTTTTATGAGCTGAATGTGGGTTTTCCTGGGAATGCTTCTAATCTAAAAGACACACACACACGCACGCACACACACACACACACATGCACACGCGCACGAACAAGGATAGAGAAAGCGTGGTCTTTTTTGAGTGGGGTGTGGGTTTCCTTGAAAATGCTTCTAATCTGAAAGAGGCAAGAGGCAGGCACACACACACACACACAAACGCGGATAGGGAGCTGGGCGTGGGTTTTCCTGAGAATGCTTCTAATCTGACAGAGGCAGAGGCACAGCAAAGGAGACACCTGAAGGCTGTTTACCATCACTAAGGGCCACACTACCAAGAAAACGCTGGAGCCAAGCTAGCCACAGTACAGCTAGCCAAGCTAGCCACAGTACAGCTAGCCAAGCTAGACACAGTACAGTGTCCATCCATAAGGAGATGCTAAGAGTACCACTAGCCACAGTACATCGTCCATCCATAAGGAGATGCTAAGAGTACCACTAGCCAGTACAGCATACAAACTTTCTACAGAGGGACGATTGAGAGCATCCTCAGCGGCGCCATCACAGCGTGGTTCGGCAACAGCACCACTGCAGACCGTAAGGCCCTGCAGCGGATTGTGAGGACAGCCGAAAAGATCACTGGATTCTCTCTTTCCCCCCTCTCAGACATCTACAGCACCCGCTGTCTGCGGAAAGCCAAAAACATTACCAAAGACACTACCCATCCCTCCCATGGGCGGAAAGCCAAAAACATTACCAAAGGCACTACCCATCCCTCCCATGGACTATTCACCTTAGTACCATCTGGCAGAAGGTTTGGCAGTATCACTGCCCGCACCTCCAGAATGGGGAAGAGCTTCTTCCCGCAGGCAGTCAGACTGCTGAACAACCTGTAGTGCAATTGGACTAATTTCTTAGTAACTCAGGATGCAAACCAGCACGTTACAGCACACTGCACCTTTATGCCCCCCGCACTTTCTTGCTGCTATCACTTTTATTTATGTAGAATAGTCTTTTGTTTACAAATCATAACCCCTAGCCTTGCTGCTATTATTTATATTTATGTAGAATAGTCTTCTGTTTACAAATCACACCACTAGCAACAGTGCTCTGCTAAAAGCCATGCCCTGTCTAGCGTGTTTGTTTTAGGTCACCTGTAATTTGACCTGCCAATTGTTTACAACTGTGTTGTAATGTATGTACATATGTGTACAAGAGTGTGCACGCGTGTGTGTGTAGTCGTGTGTGGGAGTGCGTGTGTGAGTGGGTGAGTGAATCTGTGTAGTCCTGCAATAGTGTATGTAGGCACTATTACGTATCTGTCTTGTCCATACTGTGTTTTAACAGTTACGTCGCCTCGTCTCACTATGTAATGTGTATATGGATGAAACGACAATAAAAAACTACTTGACTAGACTTGACTTGACTTGAAGAGTACAGCTAGCCACAGTACAGCATCCATCCATAAGGTGGTGGTGGTGCAGGTGTTAAAGGTGCTGTTCGGCAAACGAAGGGTTGCAGGTTCGAGCCCCACTCTGCCTGACCCCATCCAAGTGTCCTTGAGCAAGATACTGAACCCCAAATTGCTCCCGATGGCAGTTTGGCACCTTGCATGGCAGCCTCCGCCTCCGGTGTGTGAATGGGTGAATGTGAGGCTTACTCTGTAAAGCGTTTTATATGTTAAAAGTACAGCTAGCCACAGTACCTGCAGGATGCTAGAGGCTAGCTACAGTACAAACTCTTCTACAGAGGGACACTAAGCTACAGCTAGCCACAGTAGCCTACAACATTCACCTGTAGCTAGCCACAGTAGCCTACAACATTCACCTACAGCTAGCCACAGTAGCCTACAACATTCACCTGCAGCTAGCCACAGTAGCCTACAACATTCACCTGTAGCTAGCCACAGTAGCCTACAACATTTACCTACAGCTAGCCACTGTGGCCTACAACATTCACCTGCAGCTAGCCACAGTAGCCTACAACATTCACCTGTAGCTAGCCACAGTAGCCTACAACATTCACCTACAGCTAGCCACAGTACCATATTTACCTGCCGGGAGATGCTAGGGTACAGCATCATTACCACATTCATCTACAACATTCACACACAGCTAGCCAGAGTAAAACATTCACCTGCTAGGAGACACAAGAGGCTACACACTGTGATAGGAGTTAATCCAGTGGAATGGGGTGTGTGTGTCTGGTCTGGGGGTGGTTTTGGTGGATATCATCATCAGATTGTGAGGTTTCACACTCACATGACTCACACACACACATCACCATCCAGCAGTAACACACTCATAGTCTTCTCTCAATGTTTACCATCACCATGGGGCTGGGACACGATGGAGTGTGTGTGTGTGTGTGTGTGTGTGAGAGAGAGAGAGAGAGAGACAGAGAGAGAGAGTCCAGACCAACAACATACACCTGGGACAAAGCCAGGGAATACATTCTACTCATTGTGCGGATACAAAGTGTGTGTATGGGTGTTTGTGCTTGTGTGTGTGTGTGTGTTGTATGTGTAGGTGCTTGTGTGCGTGTGTGTGTGTGTGTCACATGCAGCACCTGTGTACCAACCACTGTTCATAAAAATATGCACACACTCTTTCAACATGCTGATCAACATCAGAGGAGTGTGTTTTCCTGAGGGCCCAGTTTGTGTGTGTGTGTATGTGTGTGTGTGCATGTGCACGCAGGAGCAAACCTCACTCACACACACTCTATATTTATAACCCACTTATGATGCTCACACACACACACAACTGCACATACAAACACACACACAACAACTGACAACTCTTAGATCCATGAACTGTGCCACACACACTTAGATGATCAGTTCTCAGTGCTGACACACACACACGCACAAAACCTCTTCACAATCCACCTCTGTGTCCCCTGTTTCATCTCCTCCTTTCTTTTGCAGATGAGACACACTTCTAACAGCCCCACCGACTGAAAGACAGAGTGTGTGTGATAGTCCAAACACACACACACACACACACACCTGCTCTATCTAATGAGCTACATGTATGAGATAACAGCATGACTAGATACACCCCCCAATATCCTGCTGCTTAGATCAGTAGCAGGCCACAGAGGTTTGGGGTTTGATCAGATGAAGACTGCAGGCACTGGAGCTGAATGCTTTTAACATGACACAGCAATAAAACAGTTGTCAAACTCCACAGCTCTATGCTTTACAGCAGTACAGTAACATGACACAGCAAATAAAACAGGTGTCAAACTCCACAGCTCTATACAGCAGTGCAGTAACATGACACAGCAAATAAAACAGTTGTCAAACTCCACAGCTCTATACAGCAGTGCAGTAACATGACACAGCAAATAAAACAGTTGTCAAACTCCACAGCTCTATACAGCAGTGCAGTAACATGACACAGCAATAAAACAGTTGTCAAACTCCACAGCTCTATACAGCAGTGCAGTAACATGACACAGCAATAAAACAGGTGTCAAACTCCACAGCTCTATACAGCAGTGCAGTAACATGACACAGCAATAAAACAGGTGTCAAACTCCACAGCTCTATACAGCAGTGCAGTAACATGCGAGAGAAACGTAACAGGAACATACATGTAGGTTTCCAACTATGTGGCCTTTTGATTTAATAGGTAACTCCCTGTCCCTGGAGAAGATCAATTCCAAATACTGCCCTGTTCTGGCTCTGATCTGGCCCTAATCTGGCCCTGATATTGCTGTGCTGCTCACCAGGACAAGTGTGTGTGGTAGAAACTGGGTTTAGATAATTGGCAAAACCCATCCAATGTTCCTGCAGCATGTATGTGTGGTCATTAGTACTTTAATAGTGTGTGTGTGTGTGTGTATGTATGTATGTGTGTGTGTGTGCATGTGTACACAGTTGGCCATAAGACAAGAGCGAGAGGAAGGGACAGAGTGTTCCCATGGCAACGTGTAGAATTTCAAACGTGACACTTTGTTTTGGTTGATATAGCAACCGGAGATAAAGTGGATTTGGGACACGAATTCAGTCACCTCTGGGGTGGCCAGACTTCTATTTTGTGGACCACAGGCTGAAATATCTAAGCTGCCAGGGGCCAATGTAAACTTAACAGCACCAGTTTTCAACCAGTTTCAGGTGAAAGAGTGACTACATGTGATCAAATCATCATGTGATCAAGTAACCCACAGGCCATCTATGATGCTACATGGCTTAGTGAGACTATTGACAACCTATTGGCACTATGATGTGTGATTCACATTATTACATAAATGTAACACTGGGCCACATTACTTTTGACTTTTTACTCTTGATGGCAGGCCACTACTAAGCAAGGACCCACAGTGACACCGTAACAAAGGAGAGAAAAGAAACAATGGCTCATAGAACAGAAAATCAAACGATATCAAAAGTAATGAAGAAAAACACAAGACAAAAATAGGCCCAAACAAAACCCGACGGCATGCCAGCCTCTCACACAGGCCACCGGCGCTGACGGCAAAGACGTGACTGGGCGGAGCGTTGCAACCGGGAAGAGCACAGGGTAGCAGCACCCCACAATGGGAACAGCACCCCTTTTATACGGTGAAGCACCCAACCAGCAACAGCGGGGAGAAAATTGGCAATAAACCAATCCGCAACCAGGACGGCCTGCAAGCATAATACACAAACAAGGGACAAACAGAAGAAAGCAGAAACGCAAGACACTCCGGGACATAACACACACACACACACACACACACACACACACACACACACACACACTCCTTTCGTTCTACTCCTCCCCAGTCATGGCCCCTCCATCCCACAGGTCTCAGAACAGTCCAAACTGTCCCTTTAATCTGGTGTGCAATTACATAACTAATTTGATAAAGGAGACAGACCTGTGATTAGTTAATGGCTTCACTCTGCGCTGTAATATCTCAGATTGATCAGGAGGAACATTTCCCACACCACAAACACCACTGCACAACCTGAAAGGGATGTATGTAAGCACTGTAGGTTTCTCTGTGTGTGTGTGTGTTTGTGTCTCCTTCAGTCCCTTCTGCCTCCCTCTCTACCACTCTTCCTTGCCCACAGATGGCCCCTGTCTGTCTTTCCATCCTCTACGTCTGTTGTCACGGGAACAAGCATTAAAGTTTAGCCCATTTAGGCCCAGTGCTCTGTCGTCACGGGAACAAGTACTGACGTTTACCCCAAATGCACTTTATTTCACGCTATTTCATCCCTCCCTTTCTCTGTCATTTGACCGAAATGCAATTCCACATTCCTGCGCTCTCTCACACAGGTAAGAGGAGTGTGTCTGTGGCAGCAGTGGAAGAGCTGGAGAGTATTTGCTTTAGTCCCAGATATCCACAGACACCCTCGGGCAGAATAGACCTCTCGCACACACTCACTCACTCACACTCACACACTCACTCACACTCATTCACTACTCACACTCATTAATTCTCTCACTCACTCATTCACTCACTCTCTCACTCACTCACATTCATTCACTCACTCACATTCATTCACTCACTCTCACACTCTCAGTCTGTTGTTTCAATCACTCTTCTGCTGTGCTGTTTATTTATCACTCTATCAGAATCACTCCTTCATACTGCATTCCTCCAGAGTCCCCCTCTCTCACACCTGCGCTGTTTAGGACTCAGGTGAGTGTGTGTGCTGTTGAGGGCTCAGGTGAGTGTGTGTGCTGTTGAGGGCTCAAGTGTGTGTGCTGTTGAGGGCTCAAGTGAGTGTGTGTGCTGTTGAGGGCTCAAGTGTGTGTGCTGTTGAGGGCTCAAGTGAGTGTGTGTGCTGTTGAGGGCTCAAGTGAGTGTGTGTGCTGTTGAGGGCTCAGGTGAGTGTGTGTGCTGTTGAGGGCTCAAGTGTGTGTGCTGTTGAGGGCTCAGGTGAGTGTGTGTGCTGTTGAGGGCTCAAGTGAGTGTGTGTGCTGTTGAGGGCTCAAGTGTGTGTGCTGTTGAGGGCTCAAGTGTGTGTGCTGTTGAGGGCTCAAGTGAGTGTGTGTGCTGTTGAGGGCTCAAGTGTGTGTGCTGTTGAGGGCTCAGGTGAGTGTGTGTGCTGTTGAGGGCTCAAGTGTGTGTGCTGTTGAGGGCTCAGGTGAGTGTGTGTGCTGTTGAGGGCTCAGGTGAGTGTGTGTGCTGTTGAGGGCTCAAGTGTGTGTGCTGTTGAGGGCTCAAGTGAGTGTGTGTGCTGTTGAGGGCTCACTTTACACAAACGCCTTAGGCACCTGTGGAAATGACCCACATATATTTGGACTCACAGGGCACGCAAACACACACACAATACACACATGATATAGAGGACTGTCAGTACTGAAATAGAGACAGTAAATGTGAAAACACTTAATCAATATCAGCTAATGGCCAGCAATAACTCTTCAACCTTAGCATATACTGTAATAACATCCTGAAAATATCTTAAAAGATCATTGTATCTCTCTCTCTCTCTCTCTCTCTATATATATATATATATATATTTGTGTGTGTTTGTATATTGTTTGAATTTAGACAGTTTAGAATAGCGTTCTGCTACCCAGAAGTATGTTATCACTAGTCCTATTAACCCTATGTGTATGGCAGTTAACAGACGATTGTAACTAAGCTATTATCTAACAAACATCCACAACATCTAAAACATACATCTCAGTTAACAAGTTCATGATAACAAAATGTTTTATCTTGGTTAAATCAACATGAAGGGTTGGTTTAATAGTGATGCTATTCAGTCCCACTGGAGAATATGCTGTTCTCGGCACCCAACTAGCAGGATTTACCATGCCCAGACGAAATGTCGTGTAGTACTACAGCAGAGATATAATATAACACAAATTAGCACAAACATGACGCATATAATATAACACAAGATCCTTAAGCGACTGGGCTGGGTGAGAAAGTGACACATACCATTGAATCTCTGGGAGGGGACTGCATTATTGTGTGTGTGTGTGTGTCCCAGTATGCAGTATGCAGATGTTATTTCTGTGTGTGTTTGTGAGTGTCTGTATATTTCAGTCCATGTGTGTGAGTGTGTGTGTGTGAGCCTATATACCTGAGACAGTGTGTGTGTGAGTGTGTACGAGAGAGAGAGATTGATGGTATTGATTTCGTTCCCCAACAATGTCCTCTGATCTGGTGGGTGAGGTCACAGGAAATGTGTGTATATCTCATAACTACTCACCAGCCACTACTGCTTTCCTCCTGTGTCAATCGGTGTGTGTGTGTGTGTGTGTGTGTGTGTGTGTGTGTGTGTGTGTGTGTGTGTGTTTAAGTAAATGTGTATGTGTGTGTGCGTGAGCCTGTGATAGAGAGAAATTGTGTGTGTGTGTGTCTAAGTATCCTATCAGCGTCATCCTGTTACTGAGCAACGCTCCTCTGACGTGACTCCACCCAGGGCATCCGCAGCTGAGCCACTAGAGAGAAGGAGAGCTATTTTCATCTGCCCTCACTCTCTCTCTCTTTCTTGCTCTCCCTCTCTCTCCTCCTCTCTCTCTCACTCTGCCTCTCTCTCCCCCTCTCTTGGTCCCTCGTCCTTTCTCTTCCTCTATTCCCCTCCTCTTCTCTCTCTCTCTCTCTCTCTCTCTCTGTCTCTCTGTCTCTCTCTCTCTCTCTGTCTTTACCTCCTCTCTTTATCTCCTACTCATCTCTCTTTCCTTTTTTTCTCTTTCAGTTCCTTTGCAAAGGTTTTATCAGGACTAAAATAAGACTCTGTGTGTGTGTGTGTGTGTGTGTGTGTGTCTGTGTGTGTGTGTGTGTCTGTGTGTGTGTGTGTGTGTGTGTGTGTGTGTGTGTGTGTGTCTGTGTGAACCTGCTTCCCCTGTACGTTTTGTTTGTGTGTGTGCCATAGACAGACAGTTTATGGCTGCCATTGTGCTGCTCTGACATGCCAAGACCCTAAATCAGATCTGTGCCTACAGTGAGTCAGTGCTGGGTAGGTCTGTGCCTACAGTGAGTCAGTGCTGGGTAGGTCTGTGCCTACAGTGAGTCAGTGCTGGGTAGGTCTGTGCCTACAGTGAGTCAGTGCTGGGTAGGTCTGTGCCTACAGTGAGTCAGTGCTGGGTAGATCTGTGGCTACAGTGAGTCAGTGCTGGGTAGATCTGTGGCTACAGTGAGTCAGTGCTGGGTAGGTCTGTGCCTACAGTGAGTCAGTGCTGGGTAGATCTGTGGCTACAGTGAGTCAGTGCTGGGTAGATCTGTGGCTACAGTGAGTCAGTGCTGGGTAGGTCTGTGCCTACAGTGTCAGTGCTGGGTAGGTCTGTGCCTATAGTGAGTCAGTGCTAGGTAGATCTGTGCCTACAGTGAGTAATACAGTGAGTGCCTACAGTGAGTAATACTGGATAAGCAGGCCGCTGACACGTATCATAAACACACGGCACATAGATCACCAGCTGCTCTAAGGAGAGAGGACAGAAAGCGTGCATATGGGGCTCTGAGATGAGAGTGTGTGCTGTGTGTGTATGTGGGTGGGTGCTTGTGTGTGTGTGTGTGTGTTTACGACATTCAACTGTCCTTTGAGTTCACACCCATGCATGGCCTCAAGAATGAGAAAGAGGCTCACAGAATCCCTGATTGACAGGTTCATGACCAGGATGACCTCTCACCTCCCTGCTGAATAACTTATTAACACTGCCCTGGTGAGGGGTGTGTGTGTGTGTGTTAAGTGTGTGTGGCCTATGGGCATGGCTCTGGTGAGGTGTGTGTGTGTGTGTGTGTGTGTGTGTGTGTGTGTGTATGGCCTATTGGCATGGCTCTGGTGAAGTGTGTGTATGTGTGTGTGTGTGTGGCCTATTGGCATGGCTCTGGTGAAGTGTGTGTATGTGTGTGTGTGTGTGGCCTATTGACTTTGCCCTGGTGGCATAAAGTAGATCCTGCCCTCCTGTCAGAGAGAGAGAGAGAGGCAGAGAGCGAGAGAGAGAGAGAGACAGAGAGAGAGGAAGGGATGGATAGATGGAAATAAGTCCTAATCTAATTGCTGTGATGACACCTTCCTGCTGGGGAAAGAAGCTGTTGTTTCCCACTGAGCTCCACTGACAGAGGAAGATGCACTTAGACAAAACTCAAACAATACACACACTAGATAAAACATCACTTATATTACCTGCACACGCACACACACACACACACACACACACAAACACAGACACACAGACACACACACACCTGCGCTGTATAGCCACATACTGGGTACAGCCTACTGCCACCGCCACAGAGCAGAATGGGTTTAGTGAGAGTGAAACTGAGTTCTTCCTTTGGCTGTGCTAGGTTTCTAAACAGGAAGTGATGTCACAGGAAGTCAGGCCAGAGGCAATTTCCTGAACATGTGCACCAGGAGACTAGGAGGTAAAGTGAGATTAGGAGGTAATCTGGAGTAAGAGCATTTTCCTTCAGACTCACAGAGACTGTCTCTCACACACTCTTATAAACACAAATGCACAATGTCTGTGCATGGAAGGCTAGGTAAGCGTGTGTGTGTGTGTGTGTGTGTGTGCACGTATGAGTGTGTGAGTGTGCATGTCTCTGTGTGTGCATGTGTGCATGTGCGTGCATGCGTGGATGTGTGTGTGTAATAATGTTGTTAGAGTCCCTTCATGCTGACTCACCTCATCTGATTAACCCAAGAGAGGATTGCCTTGACTGACATGACCCTCACCCCCGCTGCACACACACAAAGGAAGCTGTCAGTAATGCCATTACCTCATTGGAAGCCATCTAGAGGCGGGGTGGGGGTAGGGAGATTCACAGGTTTATTCAAATCTAATAATTTAAAAACTCATCTCCATTCCATTGTTCTGCTATGACTCTCTGCTCCACACTAATGACTCCTTGTGTGACCAACAGGTCTGTGTGTGTTTGTGTGTGTGTGTGTGTGTGTAGTTTATTACAGTTTTATAAGAGGAACCCTGTGTCATCGCAGCCTTAGAGAACTATATGGTTATTAGAGGAACCCTATGCTGTGGCAACCTTAGAGAACTATATGGTTATTAGAGGAACCCTGTGCTGTGGCAGACTTAGAGAACTATATTGTTATTAGAGGAACCCTGTGCTGTGGCAGACTTAGAGAACTATATTGTTATTAGAGGAACCCTGTGCTGTGGCAGACTTTTTTTTATTAGAGAAACCCTGGAGCTGCTTCAGGGAACCACAGGCTATAAACAACCTGCCCTGCTGAGACAGGGAGGGAGATGGAGAGAGAGAGGGAGAGAGAGAGAGAGAGAAGGTGGGGTGGGAGAGAGAGAGAGAAACACAGAGAAATGAACAGATGAACTGAGAGATTGAGCGAGAGGAGAGAAAACAATTAGGAAGGGAAAGGGGGGGGGGGTGGAGGGACTAAGATGAACAGTGGAACAGGGAGAGAAAGGAGGAAGAGGAAGAGAGGGGGGAAGAGAGAAGGAAGAAGGGGGGAAGAGGGAGGAAAAAACAGGTACAGACAAGAGAAAGATTGAAAGAGAGAGAATGAGGGAAAGAAAGAGCTTAACTTGAAAAAGTGATCGTGAAATAGAGAAAGATGTGTGTTTATTATATGGACTAATAAATATGGCTTTGGCAATCATGTGGCTGTAACATTATGCCAATAGAGCTTCTTGAACTACAGATCTGGGAGAGAATGAGAGAGAGAACAGGAGAGATAGAATGAGAGACAGAACTGGGGAGAGAGAAAGAGAGAGAAAGAGAGAATGAAAGAAGGAAATTGCGATAAAGAGCATTAGAAAGGAAGGGAGGGAAAGTAAAAGAGGACAAGAGAGAGAGAGGGATGAAAGAAGATGAAAGAGGAGGAGAGAGAGAAAGCATAAAAAATGCTCGTAAAACAAATCACATGTTAAGAAAATCATTATTTCAGTACAATCCCTCTATCAAAATATGGTTGAAGAATTTTTAATAAAACCAATAGTACTATAAGGGAGTGAAATTTGGGGCACCAAATATAAAGATAATTTAGATAAATGAAGAAACCAAACTGAGATAGTACATTTGGAGTTCTGTAAAAATATTTTAGGCCTAAACAGAAGTTCCCCTAATCTGGGCTGCAGGGCAGAGCTGATATGAGATCCGCTCCTCCTTGACCCACAAAATAGAGCAGCTACATTCTGGCACCGTCTGCAGAGCAACCCTGAGCAGTATCACCACACTGCTGCCCTGCTGAGGGGGGCACTCAGAGAGTGACCCTCGAAACTACATAGAATTACAAAAAAGAGCTAAAGAACTAAACTACTAATTAAACTCTATTACAACAGTATAATATGATAACAATACAAATTGCCATCATACTTTAAATAATTAAAATCAATAATCACAAAGAAAAATGTTGACAAAATACAGGCTCAGTGATCATAGCCTCGCTATTGAAAAGGGAGACACAGACAACCCTGTGTGGCTGAGAGAAGCGAATATGTGCACACTGTAATAACAGAACAGTAGAGGACCAATTAGGCTGTGAATATCCACACCTCAGAGAAACATTCTACAATAAAATACATTTAGCCAGGATTCATTAACTTTGAAAATGAACTAAAGCTACCGTTCCTCCTAGGGGAGATGGATACACTTACCCAACTAGCTTCAGAATATTTACAGCCCTGACACATTTAAGAGAGAAGAGTCCACCAATTAATAGAGAAATATAAGATGGAGAGATTAGAGGAGGAGGAGAGATAAATGAGAGAGAGAGAGGAGTGTATGACTTTCAATCTAGGAGTGTTAGTTGGGCTATGAGGAGTTTGGTGAGAGAGAGAGAGAAGAGAGAGCAGTCAGAAGAGAGAGAGAGAAATAGAGAGAGAGAACACTTACCTAGCTTCACTCAGCATTGCACAGCACAAACAGACCTCATCACCCTCTTTAAGCTACAGACACTCAGCTCATAAAGCACACCACACACTCCAGTGTTCTACTAATCAGACCTCACATACAGTCACACCACACACTCCAGTGTTCTACTAATCAGACCTCAGATACAGTCACACCACACACTCCAGTGTTCTACTAATCAGACCTCACATACAGTCACACCACACACTCCAGTGTTCTACTAATCAGACCTCAGATACAGTTAGGTGAGCAACAGCCCCCACACTTGGACAGACACTTCCTAAGCTGAGCCACAACCTCTCGACCACAACCATTCATCTTTCATAGCTGAGCATTTGAAACTGCCAGAGAGGCCCCCACTCCAGCACCAGCACAAACACACACACACACACACACACACACACACACACTGAGCCAGAGAGTCCCACACTCCAGCGCAAACACACACACACACGCACACACACACACACTCTTTCACAGTAAGCGCCCTGGAAAAGGATGCAGTGGAGGCCCAGGGAAAAGTAATAGACTTTCCTGCTTAATGAGTTTTCTCAAGCACAGATTACACACACACACACACACACACACACACACACACACAGTGTGCAGAACAGAACAAACACATACATAACAGGCTCTGAGACATACAAACCTTTTTCAGGCATAATTTCCAGTAATTACCAGACATTTACACACGGATATTACACGACACAGACGATTCAAACATAGCTTTCAAATTCTGTCTCAGACAGAAGATTTGCACAAGGTAGGTAAACCTTTAGCACCCAGACATGATACTAGGTAGTGGTGGGGTAGGTAGTGCTAAAAAAAAATACCCGATCTGATCTGGCCCTGATCTGGCAGTGGTCTGGCCCTGATCTGGCTCTAATTCTGCACCCAGAAATGATCTAGTCATATCCAGGGTTTCAGTAATAAACTTGTGCTAATAGCTAAAAGTTATTATCACACAATATGGTTTGCTCTACAATTGTCCCAGTAAAGCCCAACAGACAGAAATTAAAAATTGTAAAAAAGATCATTTGTGAAGAGAGGCAGTTCTTTGTTTTTCACTTTACATTGTAAGACTTTGCAAATTTCACCCAGGATCTGATTTAACAGTCTCTCATGCAACAGGAACAGATTTTAATAAACCAACCGATAAATCCATTTGAATTCATATGGCACCTTTTAGGCCAAACCACAAAAGGCCTACTGTGCAACATGCTGACTAGTTGTGTCATGGCTGTGTTCTGACTGTGGAGGGGGATCCCATTGAGTTGTGACACAGCATGGATCAGGGGCAGACCAGGGCCTGACGAGGGAAGTCTTCATGTCTGGTGTCTCAGTAATTGGCTGCAGAGGAGACATGAGGAAATACGCTCTGGTACAAGAGCATCACCAGGCTTGCTTCTGTGTTTGCTGTAATGAGATGAACTGTGTGTATATGTGTGTGCGTGTGTGTGTGTGTGTGTACACACACACGCACACACATATACACAGCACAAACCCACTTCCTCTTTAGGTTGTTGTGTTATGATGTATTGGTTGAAATATTAATCTGCCTTACATTCCCATCACTTACATGAGAGAGAGTGAGGGAAAGAGAGAATGAGAGAGAGACAGTGAGAGAGAGGGGTGGAGAGGTAGATACTAATGAACAGGAAAAGAAAATATGTATTTTGTGGGATGAATTAAGACTTAAGAAGAATGAATTAAGAAGTTCTTGAGACTTCTGTGTCCTTGTGCTGATAAAACCTGTTTTCTGTTTTGTTGTGTTCTTTGGTTTCCTTTAACACCCCAGCTTCAGGGAGACTACAGAGATGAGAGCAGATGCAACAAAATAAGCGTCCAGTGACATCCGGAGAGACTTAGAGATATTAGCGTTCACCATCTTCTTTAGTGAAAGCCATATGGCAGACACAACCCTCACCCAAACAAACGGACACACACGCACACACACACACACACAGAATGATCCTAGACAGCTCGTCATCCATTTTGTGCCGTGCTGCTGACTTGACCACTAAGTATCTTAAATTCCGGCCAACAATCTGTCTCTGTGAACACAGAGTGAGTAAGACTTGTGATTGGTCAATCCAACTGATTAACAGGAGTTAATCATCAATCCATCAATCATGTTGGTGGATATGTGATTGATTAACACATCTGAGACTGGTACACCAAGGCAGCTGCCCTGATCAACCTGATCTGTCTTTTTAGAACCCCTCACTGCCAAGTCACCTCAGACTAGGTGTTTGGGTCATCATACTGTGATGTATATGCTAATGTCATAGCCCACTTTAAGGGATTTCATTTTTTTATTCTCTGGTTATAATGTTCTGACACAGCCATCATGAACTCCCCTGAATGGACTTGGAATGAAGATTTGTCTAACTTGTGTACAGAAATACTATTACAACTGTTACAAGACAATTATTCTATTCAAAAGAGTAATTTTCTAAGTGACCACTTTAATCTTCTAGGTAATTAACAAGCTAAATATCGAACATGCTAGTTAACGTCAAATACTTTTTCTTAACTAATACAGTTGTGAAATAGCTAAAGAAATTACAAGTAATGCAAACAAAAGAGACTGACTGAAACGTTGGTATGCGCTGGATTTACGGAAATATTTTTCACGTGGCAGGCCACCACAGTCTCATCAAAGTATAAGAAACACTGCTGTTGTTCCAGGTCACTGATCGCTGTCCGTATGAAAAAGAACACAAATATTTGATACAGCATAGACCGAATAAGAAAATGACAGCTACCGTTTACTGAGTGGGGCACAGTAACTCACTGTCAGTTTCACTATGCCCAATTCTGTTAATGTTAGCTGCCGCTTCGTTTTGGTTTTTTTGTTTTGTTTTTTTTTTGTCTTATCTTCATATTGTAGATTATGTACATAAACCTACATTGAAATGGCACACATACAGTTGCAGGATAAAGTATGTGAACCCTTTGGGATTACTTGAATTTCTGCATAAATTGGGCATAAAATGTGTCCTGATCTTCATCTGAGTCACAACAATAGACACACACATTCTGCTTTAACTAATACTCCGCAAAAATTATATGTTTTCAGTTTTTCATGAATACAACATGTAAAAACTCACAGTTTAGGGTGGAAAAAGCCCTAGGCTAATGACTTCTCCATTTGGAGCCAATTGATGTGATGAGTTTGATGTGATGAGTTTGCAGGTGTTGGTTAAAGCTGCCCTGCCCTTTAACAACTCACACTAGTGTTGAGATAGCTGTTCTCAAGAGGGATTGCCTGATGTGAATGATGCCCTGCACAGACAAGCTCTCAGAAGACCTGCGATCAAGAATTGTTGAGTTACGTAAAGTTGGAAAGGGATATACAAGTATCTCTGAAAGCCTAGATGTTGTCATGTGTCTACATTAAGACAGACTGTCTACAAATGGAGAAAGTTCAACACTGTTGCTACTCTCACCACAGTGCAGAATGCCCAATGAGGAGAAAATCTCTGGCACATGCAAACCTTTTTGTTGATATATCTACAATACATAAAGCTTTACACAAGAATGGAGTTCATGGGAGGACACCACAGAGGAAACCACTGCTGTCAAAGAAAAACATTACTGCATGTCTGAGGTTTGCAAAAGATCACCTGGATGTTCCATAGCAGTACTGGCAAAATATTCTGTAGTCAGGTGAAACGAAAACTGAGTTGTTTGGAAGGAACACACAACACTATCTGTGGAGAAAAAAGGCACAGCACACCAACATCAAAACCTCATCTCAACTGTGCAACATGGCAGAGGGAGCATCAGTACTTAATCTCTTCTGCACTTTATTGCACTTTCAACTTAAAATAGTGCAGTTTCCATGTTAGCAATATGCACTCTTTGTTAGTTTCTTTCATTGTGTTGTAGCTTGAATGTTTATCCTCTTTTGTAAGTCGCTTTGGATAAAAGTGTCTGCTAAATGCCTAAATGTAAATGCAAATGCTTGCTTTGCTGCCTCAGGGCCTGGATGGATTACTGTCCAGTCCTGTCCTGTCATCAACGGGAAAATGCAACTCCCAATTGTGCCAAGGAAAACTTAAGACCATCTGTACGCCAACTGAAGCTCAAGCGACGATGGGTGATGCAACGACCCCAAACTTAAAAGTAACTCAGCAACAGAATGGCTCAAACAGAACAAAACACCTGCTGGAGTGGCACAGTCAGTCCTGACCTCAACCCGATTGAGATGCTGGGGCGTGACCTCAAGAGAGCAACTCTCCCCAGACAACCCAAAGGTATTGCTGAACTGAAACAGTTTTGTGAAGAGGAATGGTCCAAAATTCCTCCTGAATTCCTCATGTCTCGTTGTGCAGGTCTGATCGGCAGTTACAGGAAACGTTTGGTTGAGGTTATTGCTGCAAAAGGAGGGTCAACCAGTTATTAAAACCAAAGGTTCACATACTTTTTCCACCCTGCACTACCTGAGTTTTTACATGTTGTATTCAATGAAAAACTGAAAACATATAATATTTGTGCAGTATTAGTTAAAGCAGGATGTGTTTGTCTATTGTTGTGACTTAGATTGTATTTATGCAGAAATCCAAGTAATCCCAAAGGGTTCACATCCTTTTTTCTGCAACTGTAGTTTCAGTCACCCACGGTTATTTCAGATTTCCTGAAAAGGCTGGCCAAAGAAATGTGCAGCTCTGGTTGCTTCACAGACGCGGCACAGATGAGACACATCCACACCTGGTTATTTTGCTATGTGAGAAGCCTTCACAGACAGGGTCTTTTGGAACACAATCTCAATCTCCAGTGGGTAAGAGAAAATGATCTCTGCTCAAAATCAGTGCGGACCAAACCTATGAATATCTTAAGACGCCAAAGGACTCACTGACTGATACTTGTCCTGATCAGGTCTCAGAGGCTGTACAAGAGTCACTCTTTAGTGGTATGCCTTCACTTGTTGCATAGGGACACACACACACACACACTCTGATGCCACTCTATGGCAATATGCATTCATATATTGCGTAAGGACTGAAGCTTCTTTATAGAGCACTCACACTCACACTGCACATCCATACACATGCACGCACGTATGCACACACACACGCACACACAGTCTTAAACCACTCTATGGCTGCATGCATTCACATGTTGCATAACATGAAGAATAAATTATTCAGCCCAGATACCAAAACCTCTCCTGTCATTCTGATGAATTTGCATCATGACGGTGATGCTTGAGACAGTAAGCAGCCTTGCAGGTGTGTGTGTGAGAGTGAGTGTGTGTGTGTGTTTATGAGTGTGTGAGCATGAAAGTGTATGTGTGTGTGAGAGAGAGAGCGAGTGTGTGTGTGAATGTGTGTGTGTTTATGAGTGTGTGAGCATGAAAGTGTATGTGTGTGAGAGAGAGAGAGTGTGTGTGTGAGTGAGTGTGTGTGTGTTCATGAGTGTGTGAGCATGAAAGTGTATGTGTGTGAGAGAGAGAGAGAGTGTGTGTGTGAGTGAGTGTGTGTGTGTTCATGAGTGTGTGAGCATGAAAGTGTATGTGTGTGAGAGAGAGAATGAGTGTGTGTGTGTGTGTGTTTTAATGGGAAAAGTGTGATGGAGAAAGCATGTGAGTGAGGTAGGTTAATTTGTTGGTGGCTCCTCAAGTTTAAGTGTATTTGAGGTTTGAGATAGAGAGAGAATGTGTGTGTGAGAGAGAGTGAGAGGGGTTACACGTGTGTGTCACTATTCAAGCGGATATGGGTGAGACAGAGGGTGAGGCAGAGCTTGGATAAGAGACCCATCAACCCTTTAAAGGTGCAGACTGTTCATCAGTTTTAGTTCAACCAGATTGGAAGCATCAAGGTATCATACCAAGGGCTCAAAATTGCTGTTTTTGAAGGAAAATTATCACACACAAACACATAAAATATAGCTAACAAATTATTATTCATTCTTCATGCAGCAGTCTAAACTATTGTACAAATGTGATAATTATGAATAATTATAAATAATACATCTAGCAACACTGACTTCATCATTTAACAGTCTATGGACCACTTAACCTCCACAAAAGCAAAACACATTAGCTAAACATTTCTTCAGCATGTTTGCTAACTACTAACTGGCTATCATGCACTATAGGCTAGCAGATGAATTTCACAGGCTTTCATGCACCATAGGATGCTGGATGACTTTCACAGGGTATCATGTATAGGCTAGCTGTGCCAACTACTCAATTATCAAGTACCATAGCCTTGTTGTGGTAACTATTCAACTATCACACTCCATAGTCTTGCTGTGCTAACTTCTTGTCTATCAGGCACCATTGGCTAGCTGTTGTAACTACTCAGCGATCACATATCATAGGCTGGCTGTGCTAACTACTCAGCAATCACATATCACAGGCTAGCTGTGCTAACTACTCAGCAATCACATATCATAGGCTAGCCATGTTAACTACTCAGCTGAAACCACAAGCAGTTTGCCCATTTGGCTCTGGGAGAGCAGATCCTTTCTGGCACTCACACACACACACACACACACACACACACACACAGAGAGAGAGACAGACAGACACACACACACACACACACTGGCAGGTCCCTTCTCACACACACACACACACACACACACACACACACACAGAGAGAGAGACAGACAGACACACACACACACACACACAAAGATCCAGTATTTGCAGGTCCCTTCTGGCACACGCGCACACACACACACACACACACACACAAACATTTTACTGTAAGCAGATCCTCTCTGGCACACACACCCTCACAAGCACACATACTTCCCACCATAATGCCTTGTTACCCCTAACTCCATGCACACACACACACGATAAGCAGGTTCACTCTGGCATAAGCACACACACACTCCCTCTGTAGTATATCAGCAGGTCCTCTCTGGCAGCAGTAGGTCTGCGCCACCATGATGACCCATGGGTGCACTGATGGCGTAAAACACCAAGCAGTCAAACTGTGACATGGGCTCAGTTTTGCTTTCCTGTGAGATTTGCTTTCCTGTCTCCTGTGGGTCCTTCTGGGCCGAATGGTTTGGCTTTCCTGTCTCCTGTGGGTCCTTCTGGGCCGAATGGTTTGGCTCAATTGGCTCATAACACACACACACACACACACACACACACACACTTCACACCATAATGCTTTGTGGGCTATAACACACACACACACACACACACACACACACACACTTCACACCATAATGCTTTGTGGGCTATCCATCTATCCCAAAGTTCCTGAGCTCTTGAGAATTATGATGATCAGTTCAGATGCATCTTTAAGCAACTGTGTGAGCGTGTGTGTGTGTGTGTGTGAGCGTGCGGGTACGCATGTGTATGTATGTGTATGTGTCTGGCTGACCCGGTTGAGCTGCTCCAGTAGTCTGTGGTTCTGTTCGGAGAGTTCGCTGATGGCGCGGGCCTTGTCCCTGTCGGCTTCCCGTAGCTGGGCCTGCTGCCTCTCTAGCTCCCCCTGCAGGTGACGCAGGTCGCCCTCCAGCTCAGCCACGCGGCCCTCCCACTCCCCCTCACGGCTCTCAAGGCGGCGCCGCAACTCATGCTTCTCCTGCTCCAGGTGCTGAGGAAGAGAGATGGAGAAGGGTCAGTTCTTCAGAAACACACACACACACACACACACACACAGCTGGCCCTGCAACTCAGCCACAATTCTTGCCCACTCCCCTTCACAGCTATCAATTTGCTGATGCAACTTTTATCCAAAGCAACGTTCATCATTTACTTCAGGGCCAGTCTTCCCGATAGAGCAACTCAGGGTTAAGTGACACGACATTCAAGCCCACAGCACCCTATACCCTATGCCCTATGCCCTATGCCTTATGCCCTATGCCTTAGCCCAGACAGGCTCTCTTCGTTGAGCTCAGTTAGATAAACACACAACAGATGGATTTGAGCCTGAAATGCAAGAATGACTGAATTCCAATACTCTCCCTAACCCTCAGACTTCGCTTGCATGAATCAGCCAATCATGGAGTCAGTACATACCATTTACTGCCGCCAATGCCCCCTCCCAAGTCTTGAGTTCTCAAAAAACTTGGCATTAATCAGCCAATAATGAAACTGATTCACATCCGTTAAGTCTTTGAGGGTTCAGGGCCTGGGGCTTAGGGGGGGCACTAAGACACTGAGGCCCAGAAGCTCCAGATCAAGGCTAGGAGGAGGTCAGTGTTCAGTTCTGAGCATGCAGAGCTCTGTCCAGCACTCTGAGTCTGGGGCAGCATCCTTTGAAGTATGAAGGGAACCATTCAGCCTCCACTAGTGCAGTTGTGTGTGTGTGTGTGTGTGTGTGTGTGTGTGTGTGTGTGTGTGTGTGTGTGTGAGAGAGAGAGTGATTCAGCTTCCCTTAGACACAAAAGCTCTATATTTCTATATTTCTATACCAGATGAATGACCTGCCAAAGACTGACCACAGAAACTAGTATTCCACCAGCTGTTCCCTGTTCCCACTGTAGGATTGTGCTGTTATCTGACATCAACCTAAAATATCCTAAGACAATAAATATAATATTACAGAATAACTCAGAGTAGCATTAGGGATTAACTAAGAATAACTCAGAGTAGCATTAGGGATTGACTAATAATAACAACATATTCAATAACTATAACAAGAATATATAGGAATATAAGAATAACTAAGAATAAATAATTTCAATAAGTAATAACAACATATACTGCGTCCTTGCCAAGAATGTATTTAAAAACATAGTTGCAGTGCAGAGAACTGTGTTGTTAACTATAACTACATGGACCCAGTAGGACAAAAGATGCGGTGGATTTGGGCTGTAGTGTTTTGTTTTGTTTTTTCTTCAATGTGCCTGTAACCCACTGCTTGACTTTGAGGCATAGATCCAGCATTTAGAGTTTATCCTCATAAGAGATGGTGGGATTACACAAATTGATCTTCTGAATTATAAATATGATGTTGAGTTATTATATTGGCTTCAGACAGTTTTTTTAACTGTTTGTTGCTCATCAGTGAGGGCCCCCCTAATAGAGTAAAATGAGCTGTTCCTGTTAACCTGATTAATCTGAGCTAAGGCAGGTTCATAATCTACACCTGCTGGCTTGGGTGGGTGGTTGTGGGGGGCATGCTCAGTTTAATCTCCTAAGTGCTGTGAAATCACTCCCAATCCTGAGGGAGGAAAAGTCTCTGAATAAAAAAAATGAATTTGGATCAAAAGGATATAATGACTATTTTGTCTTTTCTGTTTTGATTCTAAATGTCAAGAAATGTCTTTGCAAAGGTGAATGGAGGGATTTTAAATGGCAAGGAACAAAGATCTTCATGATAGCATGGCTGAGAGACCTTGACAGCAACCAAAAATGATATGGGTGTGTCTGTCTGTCTATGTGATTATAAGATTGTGTAGAGTGGGAGAGAGTGGGAGATTGAGTGTGTGTGTCTTTATCTCTCTCTCTCTCTCTCTCTCTGTTTGTGTGTGTTGCATGAGGGTGGGTGAGGGTAAGTCTTTATGCCAAGGAGCAGCGTCTCAGTCAGACCAGGCTGTGCACTGGACCTGGTCCAGGAATCAGTCACCATAGCTGAGGGTCTGGCACTGGTCAGAGAGCCTAACCGCATTAGCCTCGCTCACAGACACAGTGAAAAGACAATTACAAGCCATATGGGGCTGGGAAAGAGGGGGGGGGGGGTGTAGGGCTGGGTGTTGGTTGATGACACCCCCAGTCCTCCCTGACAGAGACTGTATCTGGCCCAGATCTCCCCCAGGTCTGGCTGTGACCCGGCGTGGTGTGGCATGGCTCCTGTCCAGAGACAGAAGCTGATGGGCTCCTCTCCACTGACTGATCTGATCCCCTCCCTGCCCTGCGCTGCACTGCTGTAGGCCTGAGCAGCAGATGAGTCCAGAGTGCAGATGGGTGAGGAGGATTAGCCTTTGTGTGAGAGGAGAGGAGAAAGGAGTGGAGAGGAGGAGAGGGGAGGAAACAGAAGAAAAGTAGAGAGGAGAGGAGAAAGGAGTGGAGAGGAGGAGAGGGGAGGAAACAGAAGAAAAGTAGAGAGGAGAGGAGAAAAAAGGAGAGTGAAGAGGAGCAGAGAGGGCAAATGAAGAGAGGAGAGAGGACAACATGTGCTGCATATCTCAGGCCCTTATTATTCAAGAGGGTGGAACTGAACTGTGGCTAAATGAACAACCATTAACAGACAGTGCCAGTAGGCTTTCCTGATATCTAGCCAAAATAGTCATGACTAGCCATGTTTACTTTAAACTACTTTTGAATTAATTACAGATTACAAAACTACAGGGGCTAGTTTTTACACGTATACAACAAGTAATGCACAGCAAGTTTCGAGTAGTAATAAATGTATTGACTGCCTGAGTCCTGTCTTGTTTATGATCCACTGAAAATGCAACAGATAAAAGGTCTTTTAAGGCTAATTGTTCAGGAACGCTATGGCCGTCTAAGTACATAGAGCAACTAGTGAGTTTAACTATGGTAACACACGGGCAAGTTACACTGCATGGAAAGTGTAACAGTTGTTGTTTACATAGTGTTCTGTGGCTGAGGAGTGTCATGGTAAGTGCATGGTGATAATCGACTGTGTCAGACATTTAAGCCTTTACAACCCCCATGAGAGCATGAAACGGAACCTTACCTCCAGCTTCTCGTTAAGATCTTTGTTCATCTTTTCGTATTGCTTAGTAAGGTCCTGGTTTCGTTCGAGAAGCGCTTTCCCGAGCTTAGCAGCAAGAACCAAGTCCTTCTCCTTCTGTCGGAAGAGCGACAATAAATCTGTGTCCTGCCCACTGACAGGCGTTTCCAGGGCGGTCAGATCTGAATCCTCCACCCGTTCCCCGGTCAGCATGGCAAGTTCCTCTTCCAGCGCCATGCCCAGGCCCCCTGGGCCAGTGCTTAGCAGCGAGTGTTCCGGGTATCCCTCCGTTTCTTGAGGCATGCTGCTGCTGTTGCTGCAGCTGTTGGGGTCCAGCGTTTGCTCTCTACGGTCGCTGTCCAGCTCTGGTGGTGCTGAAATCGCGGCCGTAGACGTGTGGAGGTCTATGCAAAAAGCAGACATTGCCGCTGGGTGGATATTAATGAGACGAATTGATTTAAATCCACTGGCCCCGCTTTCTCGATGGGTCGATGTGACCTGTTCCTCGCGTTTCCTTATTTATCCCCATGGAGAGAGACAGAGGTTTGGTCCAATATCCACAAAATAACCTCCAGTATGGCCAGTGATCCACTATTACACAACCTGCTGCGCGATTCACGCCCGTCACCAGCAAAATATCTTTCACCTGAACTCCTTTCTCTTGAAGCTTATCCTGAGCTGCCTGCCTGTTAATCCCGGGAAATGTACGTCCCCGATGCAGCTAATAAGCGCTTTGTTGTTTGGCAAAAAGTAGAATAACGGTCCCACTGGCGGCGTCCTTTCCACACACTAACCTCCTTGGTAAACGCTCACCAGCGGTCGGCGTGTCCACCCCAATGCGCCGGGGTCCCAGGTCCCCATTCTTCTCGCCCTTATACCGGAGGCATTTTGCAGATCCCCGGCCCTAGACAGAAATACCGAGATTCCTCTCAATTCGTGCGCGAGCTCGCCCGCCCCACCTCCTCTCGCTCCTTGAACGCGCCCGTCGTAGCCTACGTCAGAACAGCTACCTGTTACATTAAGCCGCTCATTGGTCAGAAATGATAACGCCATATGTTATTGCTGCACTACATAGTTGACGTGGAAGTGTTATTATTCACTGTAAGGACAGAAATACTGCGCGCGCGCCAGCACATGGCTGCGTGGCGCGAAGAGACATTTTAAAACTGATGATATTAAACCGTCTTGAGATATCGTCCCTATTACGCCCTTATGCTGTATTATTTTGTCGTTGTTTTCAGTGTCGGGGCTTTGACCTGACCCCATTCCAGCACAGCGGGAATTCTTGCTCTAAAACAACAAACACATGATCACACACATACACACACACACACACACACACACAGGATTAAAGAGACCATCTAATCTCTATGGCTTTGACCATCCCCTCTCATTCCGATAGAGCAGAGCACCGTTTTAGTGCAAGGATCAAAGCTCCGTCATATCCGCAATATCAGGTCTGAAAGAGGCTTACGTTAGACGGACCCTCACCCAGGCTCCAACGCATTGACTCACTGCAATGCCCCGTTGCCAAGGCCTACATTATAGTAGCCTAAGCTCCGAGCTCCAAGCATCCAATCACGTGCTGTCCACTGAATATCCAAATGTTTGTGCCTCCCCGGGGTGTTTGTGTACAAGAGGAACATCTGTCCTGCTGCTCGAGGCGCCGCGGATTGTTTTGCCTTGGCATTTTGTCAATCCGACTGTTAGAGAAATGCTTGGTTTTGTGTGTGTTCACTGCACGGGTGAAAGCGGTAGAGAGGAAAATAACGGGCGCAGAAGAACAAAAACAGGTTTTCTAGCGGACCATAAAGTAACGAACAATGGATGTAGGTCAGACTGAGACAGACCAACGGCATGCATCGCTGCATCTGGTGCGCTCTGATTTACAGCTTGAATTTCGCTGCTCACTTTAATCTGCGTCAGGGTGGAGCAGTAAAGTTTTCCCGGCTATTGAATAACTAATAACGTTCTTGTGGCGGGAATGATTCCCAAGCAATCTCACAGCCTAACTTATTGATCCTCGTGAAACATTTAAAACCAATGCAAAATTTAAAGCCTCTTCCATGATTAGTCAGTAGTCAATACAACTGGCCTGGACAAAGTTTGATAAGTCACGTTTACATAGTTAAGTCTTTTAGTAGGAAATTTATTGAAAAAAACAGTCTGTACAATGTTCACTAAGTGTTCTTACAGCATAATTTACAACAGCGATCCATGTAAATGGTGTGAAACCCTCCGACTGTGTTCGTTTCTTGTTTGCTATTTTTGTGTTCCTGTCAAAAATGACCGGAATACATGTATTCATACATTTTCATCTAATTGTGTGATAGACTACTGTACCAACTTGTGCCCTCGCGAATATTACACGTTACAACTTTAATGCATTATTTAATGACCTACAGGCTTACTGAACATTCGGAGGTTATCACAGGAAGCAAAGAGGGATTGTGTCAATGTTTGTGTTGGCAAGTGTAAGTTTGTGTAGGTCTAAGTGAACACAAACACACTTCTGTAGGTAGGACAGGTAGGTAGGTCATGCTCAGATGCCGTGTACAAAGTCGTGTACTGTAATTGGTAATCCAATTACAATAAGCAAGCATACATTTTTGAGAGAACAAAATGTGGTTTCAAATTTGTCAAATTTGATCGGAAAGATGACTCAAGTCTCAAGTGATAGTCCATAGTCTTTATGCACAGTACTTTTGCTACATGTGAACATTTTAACATGTGAGCATTGTAAACTAAGATTCAATGTCAACTTTACCCTGATTTTGTATTTGACTTTTTATTCTCTTATATCACAGAAATTAGTAGAACAACTTCCAATAGCGTCTGTTCGTTCCGCTCACAAATTTTGAAAAGATAATAGACAGCGCTCTCTAGTGGACATTCGGTGTAGCGCAGTGTTGTAGTATTATTGTGCAGGGCGTGAATGCGGCAAAGGCAGCCCAGACGACCAGCTTGTTTTCATTCTCCCCCGGCGCGAGTATTACTTACAGGTAGCGACAACATTTGGAATGGGTCTAATTCTGATCTCATTCTAAATACAATGACAGCCCTTCCTGGTACAGACAGTTACTTTAGCCCTTAGAAATGGTATACACCTCACACTATACACACTATTATCTTCACAGCATTGATACAAAACAGCTCTCCTTTCAGCATCTAGGATCTAGGCGAAATATCCATAACCCACTGAATATCCATAACCTACTGAACTGCAAGTATCAAATTGGTGGAAATTTCCATGGTGTTCCATAATTGGTTATTAGGCTGCAAATTGGACTTAAATAGTACTGTGATTGTGGCATGTTCTATCCACTGTCGCCTCTCTCTCTCAAACACACACACACACACACACACACACATCTACATATTCTTTATTTCTCTCTCTCTCTCTTTCTCTCACACACACATACACACACACACACACACACATCTACATCTTCTCCCTCTGTCTCTCACACACAAACACACGCACCCATATTTCTCTCTCTCTCTTTCTCTCTCTCTCTCTCTCTCTCTCTCCTTCACTGTGATTTTCTGCCTGAGTGGCAGAGTGAGATTCTGTCAGCTGCTGTCCTAGCAACCGTTCACATGCTCTCCTGGATATGAGATCCTCCATATGTCTCTGTGTGGGCAGATCTTTATGCTTGGCACCTATACAGCATCCATCTGCACACACACACACACACACACACACACACACACACACACACACACCACACACACACCATACATACAGCAAGCATACATCTACATCCAAACACAAACACAGACAGCACATACATCTACACACACATTCTAAATTCATACACACATCTACACACACAGTCTGTTTTAATACACACATCTACACACACAGTCTGTTTTAATACACACATCTACACACACATTCTAAATTCATACACACATCTACACACACAGTCTGTTTTCATACACACATCTACACACACATTCTAAATTCATACACCCATCTACACACACAGTCTGTTTTAATACACACATCTACACACACATTCTAAATTCATACACACATCTACACACACAGTCTGTTTTAATACACACATCTACACACACATTCTAAATTCATACACACATCTACACACACAGTCTGTTTTAATACACACATCTACACACACATTCTAAATTCATACACACATCTACACACACATTCTAAATTCATACACACATCTACACACACATTCTATTTTCATACACACATCTATACACAGAGTCTGTTTTAATACACACATCTAGGGACGTTGATAGCTATTTAAAACATTCAGGGCTATAGCCCAGAAGTTAGAGTCCTTTTTATGTGGGGGTCCAGGGGTTTTCCTACGAGAAATCGTGCTGATGAACACACAATTTTGAACATAGTTTGGTAATAAAAGGAAAGGCCAACAGTCATGACTCACTTCAGAGCGTGCCAAGTAGTTTGATGTTTCCATTAAAGACAGGGTAGCCTGTAAGGAAGTAAACATCAGATAGATAGATAGATAGATAGACAGACAGATAGATAGTTAATTATCATCATACAGACAACTACACAAGCCAAACCAACAGCTGAGGCAGTGGGACAGAAGACATTGAGGTGATGAAATAATAAATAGAAGCATGGAGGGGGGGAGGGGGAGTGTGAGGGGGAGGGGGAGGGGGAGGTGTATTATCTGTGTGAGTGTCTGGCTGTGTTAAGGACCTTGTGTTTGGTGTAGTCATTTCTGTTGCACTGGTCCTGGCTTATGTAACTCCTCCACTGCCTTAGTCATTGTTCTGACCTGCTGTCCCTCCTCGACTCCTCTCCTTTCATTCCCGGCCAATAAGTGGTCTCCCTCTGTGTTGCGCAACACACACTCACTTTTGCTGAAATGAGGACAACTCTGCTGTTCTGACTTCACTGTTCTTCTTTGACAACTTAGGCTTCTTATGTAAGCCCTGAACAGTCTGTGTACTGACAGACAAATCCTCAAGAGGGCGCTCTGGTCTCGTCCTGGAGCTCTTCTTGCTTGTGTGGCACGGCTCCTGTCTTGAGCAATCTGTCCTTTTGTCTGTGCGCTATTTGCTCAATTACCAGCTCAATTTCTGAGCATCTCAGAGAGATGAGAGGGCAGATTAATCATACTCTGATATGCTGTGGATGCCTTCACTCGTGGACACTGGCTCATAGATCAGAATTACTGATGCCGGCTGGGATTATTGGATCCTAATGGCGATTAGGATTATTGGTAGATGCTTCAGGTGCTGGTGGGATGGGATGGGGGTGCAGTAAGAGTTGAAATATATAGAAATAGAAAAGTCCTTGATAACTAACTGCTTCAACCCTCTCTGGTAGTTATCTAGTCTGTGTCAGAAGACTATATACTCTGTACCTACTGTGAAACATGATTATACATTTGCATTACATGTGTGCAGTTAGCAGACACTTTAATTTAGGCTATTAATTAGTTCAGGGCCAGTCTCCCCTAGAACAACTTAGGGTTAAGTGCCTTGCTGAAGGGCACAACGGTGGCAGCCGGGATTCGAAGCTGCAATTTCCAGGTTACTAGCACGCTAGCCGGGTTCCGTAACCACTTGGAGCGACCACCACCCTTGGACATTATGCACAACTTGCATACACCAGCCTGGCTTCAACTACTGTACCCCTGAATGAGCGCAGTGATTGGTTGATATCTGTCATGATGTCACACAGCACGATGATGAGTGTTTAAATTTGGTAAGACCTGTTCTCTATTTACAGTATATGAGCCACAGAGATTTGACCCATGTTGGGTTGGGCAGTGCGTATTTTCATTCTTCCCCCACCTACACACTGAACTTGCTCTTACTCACACACATGATGTCACATCTGTCTATCTTTACACACAGACTGATTTTTGAAGGTGTTAAACAGATGCTTCAATCTGAAGCCACATCTGCAATCTGAAGCCACATAGACTCCACGGAAATAGCTTCTGGTTACTTCAACATATAAAAACGAATTAGTTACAGTGAGTGCTTCATATGTCATTAGTGTGTTCCAAAAACATCATGATGAGGTGCTGCTGGGAAATGTAGTACACATATTCTAGAAATCAGTGTTTTTATCATCAAGGCATTGGTGGTAGTGGCAGCCCTGCTGAGTCCTGTTGAGAACGTACAGTATGATCCTTATCTCATAATAATGATAAATGTAAGGATCTCCATCATTTATATAATACTTTTATATGGGTGAACGTTGACAGAGAAAATGAATCTCCTGTCATATTTGATAAGAACCTCCCTAAAACCTGCCTGCCTGATCTGTGTTGCTCTGGTAGCTTCACCTTTCTGTGAGGTTGAGGATGCCAGGGGGCTCCTATTTGTGCTGTGACTGACTGAACACTTGCTTTTGAAACCAATCATGATAACGAGGGAGCACTAGGTGTGTGTGTGTGTGTTTGAGCTGTGACTGATTGAGATCATGCTTTTGTAAGCAATCATGATAACGAGGAGCATTAGCTGTGTGTGGAGCCAGGTGTGTGAACTGACACCCCCTCTCTCTCCTTCTGCCGAGGCCACTAAATAAGACACCAGAGAGGGGGCACTACAGTGGATGGACATGGCTAGCTGCCGCAGGAAGTGACATCATTTACAACACTCAGTGGCCCAGGTCCAGAGCTTCCTCTTCACTGTGCTAATAAGTGCTATCATCTCCATGACAACCTTTGACACCAGGCAGCCGGCAGGCAGGTCTGTGTGTGACCCACAGATCCCCGTCAGTATGATGAGTGTGTGTGACCAGAATCGTGTCAGTACGGTGAGTGTGTGTGAGCAGATCAGTGTCCGTACGGTAAGTGTGACCGGATCAGTGTCATGTGATTGGTCACAGATCTTGAACTGTATCCATTTGTGTTTGGTTGTAGCACACACACACACACACACACACACACACACACACACACACAAAAGTTGGAACGTTTCAGTGTAATCTTGAAATATCTGCCCTGACTGACACATGGATTGATCCACAGTAAGTTCTAGCCTTTAACAAACAGACACTTAGGGTCTAGACTCACACAGGGGCAAATACTGAGCCCACAATGACTGAGTTCACACTCACAGTGAAATAGCCAACATGGGAAAGCAGTCTGGACCTACAGTGACTGTGTTAACACTCACAGTGGCATGGGCAACTCAAGAGTTGTCTCTGAATGCCTCCCATGGGGTGCTGTTCTGTCATGTGATGTACTGTTGAGTGGAGGTGTTGATCATGTGATGTGCTGTTGAGAGGAGGTGTTGTACTGTCATGTGATGTGCTGTTGAGAGGAGGTGTTGTACTGTCATGTGATGTGCTGTAAGGAGGAGGTGTTGTACTGTTGTATGGTGTGTAGTTGATAGGAGGTGTTGTACTGTTGTATGGTGTGTAGTTGATAGGAGGTGTTGTACTGCTTGTGTGTATGTGTGTGTGTGTGTGTGTATGTGTGTGTGTGTAAGTGTGGTGACTGACACAGAGACTCTGAGGCAATCTGATGGAGTTTGTTTTCTCTGGGACTATAGAGGAAATCTCCTTGGTCCTCCCTCCCTTTCTTCATCCATTCCCAGCCACACACACACACACACACACACATACACACACATACACACACATACACACACACACACACACACATACACACACACACACACACACATACACACACATACACACACATACACACACACACACACACATACACACACATACACACACATACACACACACACACACACACACACACACACACACACACACACACACACACACACACACACACACACACACACACACACACACACATACACACACACACACACACATACACACACATACACACACACACACACACACACACACACACACACACACACACACACACACACATACACACACATACACACACATACACACACACACACACACACACACACACACACACACACACATACACACACATACACACACACATACACACACATACACACACATACACACACATACACACACATACACACACAATACCTTGTTGCTTGGTAACATCACTAGAATCCAGCTGTATGAGCCTGCAGCTTGAGCTTCTTTCAGTGTGTGTGTGTGTGTGTGTGTGTGTGTGAGTGGTCCTCTCCTCTCTCCAGTTGTTACACAACCATACTTCCACCAGTGACAAAGCACTCACTTATTAGTGCTATTAGAAGCAGGAGACCTTCAGCAAGCGGCATAGATGTAAATAGTAAATGTCACCAAGCCTTCACAGACCGTCACCAGAGAGAGAGACACACATACATACACACAGAGAGAGAGAGAGAGAGACAGATACATACATACAGAGAGAGAGAGACACATGCATACATACAGAGAGAGAGAGAGAGACAGAAAGACAGACAGACACATACATACAGAGAGAGAGAGAGAGAGAGAGAGAAAGACAGACAGACAGACACATACATACAGAGAGAGAGAGAGAGAGAGACAGACAGACAGACACATACATACAGAGAGAGAGAGAGAGGGAGAGACAGAAAGACAGACAGACAGACACATACATACAGAGAGAGAGAGAGAGAGAGAGAGACAGAAAGACAGACACATACATACAGAGAGAGAGCGAGAGAGAGAGAGACAGACAGACAGACACATGCATACAGAGAGAGAGCGCGAGAGAGAGAGAGACAGACAGACAGACAGACAGACAGACACATACATACAGAGAGAGAGAGAGACAGACAGAAAGACAGACAGACAGAAAGACACATACATACAGAGAGAGAGAGAGTGTGAGAGAGAGAGAGAGACAGACAGACACATACATACAGAGAGAGAGAGAGATAGAGAGAGAAAGACACATACATACAGAGAGAGAGAGAGAGAGACAGAAAGACAGACAGACAGACAGACACATACATACAGAGAGAGAGAGAGTGTGAGAGAGAGAGAGAGACAGACAGACACATACATACAGAGAGAGAGAGAGAGAGACAGACAGACACATACATACACAGAGGGAGAGACAGACAGACAGACACATGCGTACAGAGAGAGAGAGAGAGACAGACAGACAGACACATACATACACAGAGGGAGAGACAGACAGACACATGCGTACAGAGAGAGAGAGAGAGACAGACAGACACATACATACACAGAGGGAGAGACAGACAGATGCATACAGAGAGAGAGAGAGAAACTTAAAAAAGTAGAAAAAATAGAAAGAATGTAAGAAATTTTCTGAAAGAGAGAGAGATAACAAATATGGCTGAAAAAATGTGTGAAAAAGTATGTCAGACACAGAGACAGTAAAGAAAAATTACAGTAAAATGAGAGAAGGGAGTAGTGTAGTGTAATGCAAGTGTAATGCAGCATCTATCTATCTCAGTGTGGGCATGTCACAGAGCATAGGCTATGTCAGAGTTAGTGCAGCATCTATCTATCTCAGTGTGGGCATGTCACAGAGCATAGGCTATGTCAGAGTTAGCCAAAAGGCTAACCATCTGTGTTCCTGGTCAGATGTTCTAATAGTTCCCCCAACAATAAGAGCAATTGAAAGTCATGAGGACACAACCCTGGGT
>JAIFZK010000038.1:1347500-1447500 GCA_027481765.1 Tenualosa thibaudeaui | reverse complement strand
AGAAAACACTTTTATTGCCTAAAAAGAAATTGGGAAAAAGCAACAAATTAAACAATTTCTCGCCAGCAGCCTATGGTAGCACCCTGTGGTATGTTAGCACCTGATAGTAACACAATACAGTATGTCATGTTAGCACCCTATGGCAGCACCATACAGTATGTTATGGTATGTTAGAACCCCGTGGTAGCTCTCTACGGCATGTTAGCACCCTAGAGCCAGTTCAGGGCCACATTAGAGCCAGAACAGGGTTTTTTTTTTATATGGGTATCTGTTTGGTCTCTATAGCTGTGGAAACTAAGTCCAGTTGCTTTCCCAGCAGTTCAATACCTCTTTCCCAGGCTCAGCCTTTGACTGATACTAGCCATTTTGAAAAAAGTATTCTGTGGTTTGACAGTGTGTGGATCTCTTTTGCTGTTGTCATTATTATGAGTCCAGAAGTAGAGCCCTCTTTACCGTTGATGGCCTTATTACACTGTAATAAGTATCATATACAATAACTTACTACATTGTAATAAAGTAAAACATTATATTTACATGTACATGTTGTTACACATTAATAAATTAATACTAACCCTCTAATTTGCAAGTCTGTCATTATATACAGAGTGTATGTGAAGACCTGTGGGCCTATGGCTCTGTTGAAATGTATTTAAAATATCAGTGGAGTCTGTGTATGTGCATGGAGAGGGCCTGAGAGAGGCATGTAAGGGGAACTAGACTGGCAGCACTGATGGGGTGGCTGGGGAGACAACTGGCAGACTGCAAACCAGCAGACAGACAAAGATACTGAGACAGACAGACTGTGTGTCTGTGAGAAATATTGAGACAGACAGACTATGCATCTGTGAAAGATATTGAGACAGACTGTCTCTGAGACAGACAGACAGATAGATGATGTCTCTGTGAGAGACAAGACAGACTTTGCTTTAGCGAGAGACACAGACTATAACTCAGTAAAAACAGACAAGCTATGTCTCTGAGATAGACAGACAGACTACACCTCAGTGAGACAGTCTGAGATTGACAAGACTACACCTCAGTGAGACAGTCTGAGATTGACAAGACTACACCTCAGTGAGACAGTCTGAGATTGACAAGACTACACCTCAGTGAGACAGTCTGAGATTGACAAGACTACACCTCAGTGAGACAGTCTGAGATTGACAAGACTACACCTCAGTGAGACAGTCTGAGATTGACAAGACTACACCTCAGTGAAAGAGACTGAGATTGACAAGACTACACCTCAGTGAGACAGTCTGAGACTGACCAGAAGACTACGCCTCAGTCAGACAGACTTGAGATTGACAAGACACAGTGTGAGAGCCATAGAGACAGAATCCCTGAAGCCCTGATCCCTCAGACTAACTTCCATGAAACAACCAATCATGAAGTCATTAAATACTAGTGAGGTATTTCAGGGTTCAGGGCTTAGTACTTAGGGGGGGGTTGGAATCTAGTCTGACTATTAGACTGAGATGTAATGGTGGTAGAGTAATGGCTAAGGAACCTAGTTAAATCACTTCCTCTGAGGATTAACCAGATCATATATTGAAGGATCCCACCCTGATTGTCAGATTTATGAGTTTGACTTGTGAGTGTCTGTACTAAGCTCCCTTTGTTTTTAATCTCAATGCTGAATCCCAGAAAAGTAAAGTCTTTTCCAGACTCCTCTTGGAAAGAGGTGCATTGGAGATGATCAAAGGTCATAGGCTATAGGTACTCAGAAGCAACTGCTGCACATGGCTTTAAATACTAGTGAGGTATTTTAGGGTTCAGGGCTTAGCATTTAGGGGGGGTTGGAATCTAGTCTGACTATGCTAGTAAAACAAAAGAGACTATGCTTTCCTATGAGAAAGAGACTATGCTTCAGTGTGTGTGTGTGAGAGAGAGAGAGAGAGAGACTATGCTTCAGTGTGTGTGTGTGAGAGAGAGAGAGAGAGAGAGACTATGCTTCAGTGTGTGTGTGTGTGTGAGAGAGAGACTATGCTTCAATGTGTGTGTGTGAGAGAGAGACTATGCTTCAGTCTGTGTGTGTGTGAGAGAGAGAGAGACTATGCTTCAGTGTGTGTGTGTGTGAAATAGAGAGAGAGACTATGCTTCAGTGTGTGTGAGAGAGAGACTATGCTTCAGTGTGTGTGTGTGAGAGAGAGAGACAATACTTCAGTGTGTGTGTGTGAGAGAGAGATTATGATTCAGTGTGAGAGAGAAACTATTCTTTAGTGTGTGTGTGTGAGAGAGAGAGAGACTATGCTTCAGTGTGTGTGAGAGAGAGACTATGCTTCAGTGTGTGTGTGTGAGAGAGAGAGAGACAATACTTCAGTGTGTGTGTGTGAGAGAGAGATTATGATTCAGTGTGAGAGAGAGACTATGCTTTAGTGTGTGTGTGAGAGAGAGAGAGAGTCTATGCTTCAGTACAAGAGAGATTATGCCTCAGTATGAGAGAAAGAGAATGCTTCAGTATGAGAGAGAGAGACTATGCTTCAGTGTGTGTGTGTGTGAGAGAGAGAGAGAGGGAGGGACTATGTTTCAGTGACGAAGAGAGAGAGACAGACAGTTTCTGGCTGTGTGAAGACTACCCGTGGGTGTGGGGAGTCAGGAGGATAGGAGTTATGAAACAAAAGGATTTTTAAATAATTGAGGAAGAGATGTAATGGCAGGGACATATTGAGTTGATGTGCTTTTTGAGAGATGAGCTGTTTCATGCCCCTGTGGTGTGTGTAGCCAGTTTGACTCTTCACAGGATGGGGATTAAAGGGATGGGGTGATAATCTCATCTCTCTACCCCTCTCTATTTTTCTCTAGCTCTCTTTCCCTGATTCTCTCACTCCCTCTCATCCTCTCCTGCTCTCTTAGGCCCCCCTCTTTCTCCCCCTGTGTTGTTTCTTCTCTTTCTCTCTCCTTCTCTCTGCATCCCTCTCTCCCTTTCTCTTTTTCTCTCTCTTTCTCTGTCTATTCCCTTCTCTTTCTCTTCCCTGCTCTGCTCCCCAGTCTGCCTCCCTGGGAGTGAGATGTCAAATAAAATGTGGTATGTATGGCAGGAGGCTAGCAGCTGAGAGCTCAGAGCCATGCTACTCAGGTCCACCTGGGTCTGCTTGGGTTTTCCTGGTTCTGCACAGGATCTGCTTAGGTCCGCTTTGCCTGATTTTGCTCAGGATCCACCTGGGTCTGCTTGAGTTTGCCTGGTTCTGCTCAGGATCCACCTGGGTCTGCTTGAGTTTGCCTGGTTCTGCTCAGGATCCACCTGGGTCTGATTGAGTTTGCCTGGTTCTGCTCAGGATCCACCTGGGTCTGCTTGAGTTTGCCTGGTTTTGCTCAGGATCCACCTGGGTCTGCTTGGGCTTGCCTGAATCAATGCATGTTAATGTGTGTCGTGATGAGCAGAGTACCACCCCCCTCTCTCTCTCTCCCTCTGTCACTAAGGTTCTGCTAAATCCTCCAGCTCTTTCAGCGAAACCTGCAGAGTCTGATCCTCTTTGTGCTGCACAGCTTTACATTTCCTTGGCAGGAAAATCCCTCCTTACACACACACACACACACACACACACACACACACACACACTGATTGCTACTGTATATGGTACACGTGACTTCCAACAACAGCCCCCTGGCTGCGGCCCACATCTGGTGCAGTGCTGGCCCAGTGCTGGTCTGGTTTGAGCGATACAGCACTGTGTCCTTTCTTAAAGAAGTGATTCGTGAGACATGAAGGGGCAAAAAAAAAAAAAAACACCTATGGTGACCATGGCAACGAGAGGTGCTCACAGAGTCCACAAAACACTTCAGCCTTGCCTGGACTCTGGAGACCAATGGGAGAGAAAGAGAGAGAGAGAGAGCCCACATGCATTGCAGTGGTGGCTGTTGTCAGAGACAATATCACAAGAACACAACACACACATATGCGCACACACACAACACACACACACACACACATACACACACACACACACAGACACCACAGTATCTGAAATCCACTGCAGTGATAGCTGCTGCAGGGAAAGCATTGCAGGGTAAATAAAATACACACAAACACACAAACACACACACACACACACACACACACACACACAGACAGACACACATGTGTGCTCCTGTGATTCAGACTCCCTCCTACATGCCACCTCACCAGGTTCATGCTAGCCTCCAGGTGCCTGAATGTGGGCCACTAACCCTGCGACCCAGGACTGAGTCACACACACACACACACACACACACACACACACACACACACACACATAGCACACAGTCCATCCCTCACACTCATAAATAATGATTAAGCTTTCAATAAAACAAAAACACCGTAAGTCATATAATCAACGTACTGCCCCTCCTGTGGTACTTAGAGCAAGCAAATTTGTCTGCCAGTGTGTAAGGAAATAAATCTTGTTAGAATACTGGACTATATGACTGTATGTTCCAAACTTCCCATTTTCCCCAGGTGCTCAATGAGCCGCATCACCATGGCTATTAGTTATCTCACAGTTATGTATTATAGCGATCAAATATGGAGCAAAATTGATTCATTAGGCTTGGGTGATTAAATATCAAGCACTACTTGCCTCTGTGCTCCCATGAGGATTAAATCAATTCCTCTGAGGATTAACCAGATCATATATTGAAGGATCCCACCCTGATTGTCAGATTTATGAGTTTGACTTGTGAGTGTCTGTACTAAGCTCACTTTGTTTTTAATCTCAATGCTGAATCCCAGAAAAGTAGTCTTTTCCAGACTCCTCTTGGAAAGAGGTGCATTGGAGATGATCAAAGGTCATAGGCTATAGGAACTTAGAAGCAACTGCTGCACATGGCTTTAAATACTAGTGAGGTATTTCAGGGTTCGGGGCTTAGCATTTAGGGGGGGTTGGAATCTAGTCTGACTATGCTAGTAGCTAGTTGTAAAAAGCTGTGGGTTCAAATCCCAACGGTCACCATTGTGCCCTTAGGCAAGGCACATAATCTTAAATTGTTCTAGGGGAGACTGGCCCTGCTCAGTTGATAGTTAACAAATGTAAGTCACTTTGGATAAAAGTGTCTGCTAAATGCATAAATGTAATTGTATAACAGAGGCTACAAAAGAGACTATGCTTTCATATGAGAAAGAGACTATGCTTCAGTGTGAAAGAGAGACTATGCTTCAGTGTGTGTGTGAGAGAGAGAGATTATGCTTCAGTGTGAGAGAGAGACTATGCTTCAGTGTGTGCGTGTGAGATGGCTTTAAATGCAGTTAGTTTATTATTATAAACAGGAACCTAAACATTGGATAATAAAATATTGGGTTTAATAATCTATAACAAAATATTGGGTTTATTCAACTATAATAAAATATTGTGTTTTATAAACGAATCAAATGTTTAAAGTGTTCCTGATATCTATCAGCATTAATAATATTCCAATGATTTAAACATTCCCAGAGGGAGAGCATTGGAATGTTGGGTCAGCGCCGGTGCCATGTCAGGGCCTGCCCGTGGCATGGTTCTGGTCGGCTATGCCCGCCTGCCCGTCTGCCTGTCTGCCCGCTCGCAGAAGCCTCTCATTGTCATGTACAGCACTAGCGCTAGCATGGCTAATCGCTAATCATCAGGAGAGGCTGCTGCTTGGTGTCAGTGATGCTCTAATAAATCAATAGTGACTGGCCTCCATTTCATGCATCCATCCATTTTAACAGCTTGATGCTGATACACTTAACCAACCATTACATAACAGCAGGATCAGGACATGTAGCCAGACATCCAATCAGCAATGAGAAAGCAACATCACCAGCCCCGCTGCCACAGTTTAGAGAAAGCTGCTGATTCGGGACAGTCTCAAATCCTGAAAGGGAACAGGTGCCACAGGCCCAGAACCAGACCAGAGAGGGGAAAAGTGGAGTCAGTATTTAAGGATCTTAGTGCATCTATCCTAGATCTATTCTACATACTGTATGCCTGATCAGCAAAAGCTAAGTGCTAAACATATGCTACATATTATAGCAGATTGAAACCATGTCTGTTGCTGTTAATGCGCTACATATTCTAGGGGAGATGAGCCATTATTCTACTAAACCTTTGCTGTAAACCCAAGGTAGAGTGTGCGAGTTGAATCTAAATTAGATCAGCACAGGATATCCTTCATCTGGTGTCTGGGAAGAATCCTGTCTAGTGTAGGCCTGTGCACTGTGGCCTTGTCAATGTGCCACTCTTATTTTATTAGCATACCACACTGGCGCTAACGTGCCCTGGCAAGCATATGGCAGCCAACATGAGGCATATTGGGCATGTTGCCCATGCCAGAGATGCCAGTTTCAATATGATCCCTGAGTGGGCCTGATCAAAGCATGTGTTATTTTAATCAAGGCAAGAAAAACAAGTCTTAATAAGTGTGAAGTAGCAAAGTAGACTTAAAGTAGCAAAGTTAGCCCTAGGCCCTAATATGTTCACAACCTTGGTATCACACTTTTAAAAAGTTCTCTGTAAGAATAGTAATAGTAATATAACAATCGTATTTGTTGTCATGAGAATGATATAGCAATCCTGTTTGTTGTCACAGGAAAAATATAACAATCTTATTTGTTGTCATGGGAATAATGTAACAATCATATTTGTTGTCATGGGAATAATATAGCAATCTTATATGTTGTCATGGGAATAATATAACAATCCTATTTGTTGTCATGAGATGATGGGTGAGCCAAAGGATGACACACAGGTCAGTCCAGGGTGCCATGGCCATCTGTTGTGACTAGCTATGATCAAGCACTCGCGAAGCCTGTGGTTAGCTAACGAGAACACACACATCCAACTGCCATGACGTAGACACGTACCAACCCCATTCAAGCCAAAGCTGTGCATCCTGCCCTGCTTCCGTAAGCTCTCAGCCATGCCCACGAGCCAAAGACGTCAGTCAAACGGTTCAGCTTTATTAGCCTCAGTGTTGCAGTGATTTGATTGCCAAAGCTCATGGACATACACATGTACATGCATATGACATACACACATGTAGACACATATCACATACACACATGTACATACATATGACATACACACATGTACACACATATCACATACACACATGTACATACATATGACATACACACATGTACATACATATGACATACACACATGTACACACATATCACATACACACATGTACATACATATGACATACACACATGTACATACATATGACATAGACACATGTACACACATATCACATACACACATGTACATACATATGACATACACACATGTACACACATATCACATACACACATGTACATACATATGACATACACACATGTACATACATATGACATACACACATGTACACACATATCACATACACACATGTACATACATATGACATACACACATGTACATACATATGACATACACACATGTACACACATATCACATACACACATGTACACACATATCACATACACACATGTACACACATATCACATACACATACACACATGTACACACATATCACATACACACACACATACACACATGTTCTCATACACACACACACACACATACACGTACACACATATGACATGCGGGGCACATATTTGGAGGACCAGACAATCATAACAAAACAAGCAACTGAAATCAGTTTCAGATCTCATTTAGACTCTCATTTCTGACAGCAGGAGCAAATCCATGCAAGCTGGATTGAGGGAATGAGTTGAATGAGATGAGTTGAATGAGTTGATGAAACCTCGCTAAAAACTCACAAGTATCACAAATTCTTTGCACATCTAAGACTGAGAAACTGAGACACTTAGAAAACAAGGTTTTATTTGTCATTTCAGACACCAGTGCAGAATTGAGAAGGCAGCTTTGGCAAAGAGCATCTGTCACATCAGTCAGTCTGACCCGAGAGGACTGCGTGTCAACTCGGGTCGGCTTAAAAGGCTGCGCTGTGCTGAGCATTAGGGAAATCCGCATGTCTTTTCGGAGGCTGTGTGATTTTCACTGAGAAGGAGAGTGATATTTAGAGACCAAACTCAGAGCGAGGCTCTGTACTGTGCCTCCATTACGCTGAGAGAGAATGCATGTTTTTTTTCGCTCAAGATGGTAGGTTTCTCCCGGCGTAGGCTCTTCTGATGCGGTTCCCAGCTTTAAAAACCTCTTAGAGTTCCACAGCTGTCTGCGGAGATTCGGCAGAAGAACACTTCTCCCCAGAAAGGCTGTGTTGATTTTTCTTGTTGTAAATTATACAGCTGGTTCCTCTGATGTGTAGGCCTACTCGAAGCTTGCTGGCCTCTTTACAGAGCTGGGTGAAAGTAGGCTAATTTAGATATTCCCACACGCTTTTTGTTTTGATCACTAGCAAATTATTCTGTTGGGTGACGTAAGTCGGCCGCTGTTGTTTGTCCAAAACAGTGTGGATCCACTCCCTGGAGATGGAGGGCACATCAGCAGAGTTGCTTTACATTAAAAGACCTGACATAATACAAATGTGAATTAGCTTCTTCTTGAGACCTGACATAATACAAATGCGAATTAGCTTCTTCTTGAGACCTGACATAATACAAATGTGAATTAGCTTCTTCTTGAGATCTGACATAATACAAATGTGAATTCGCTTCTTCTTGAGATCTGACATAATACAAATGTGAATTAGCTTCTTCTTGAGATCTGACATAATACAAATGTGAATTAGCTTCTTCTTGAGATCTGACATAATACAAATGTGAATTAGCTTCTTCTTGAGACCTGACATAATACAAATGTGAATTAGCTTCTTCTTGAGATCTGACATAATACAAGTGTGAATTAGCTTCTTCTTGAGACCTGACATAATACAAATGTGAATTAGCTTCTTCTTGAGATCTGACATAATACAAATGTGAATTAGCTTCTTCTTGAGATCTGACATAATACAAATGTGAATTAGCTTCTTCTTGAGATCTGACATAATACAAATGTGAATTCACGTCTTCAAACTCTGCAATAACAATGTGGCTCTACAACCTTATGGTTTGCAATAATAATGTGATTTTGCTAATCTTTAAGACTACTCTGCTAGTTGGGTTTGATTAAAACAGTGACTTTCCTCTGACATTCCTCTGCTATCTGTGACTCCCTCCCTTCCCTTGTGGTTTCCCAATAATAGTGTCTGCTGGTGAGCATAACCTGTTTTTTTAATCTTTTATTTTTTATTCAGTTGAGTCTAATTAATACCAGGGGCATGGCTGTCATCACAACACAAAGAAAACACACCAGCTGAACCATTTTAGCTATTGGGTAAAAAATTTAAAGGAAGGCCAAGCAAATAAATAGTGTTCTTTAATTAGCAGTGTGCTTTCTATAATGCTCAAGGCTCTAATATCTCTGTGATTAGGTTAAACTACAAAAAACACTCTCCCCGCAAAAGCCAGTGACAGTGCATGATGAGTTAATTAAATGATTCCATGGCCTCACCACAGGTGAAGCAACATGAGCTTCATGGCCTAAGCTCACAGCTGAGCCTTGGCACTAGCCCTACACATAGTAGGATGGGAAATGTGTGTGTGTGTGTGTGTGTGTGTGTGTGTGTGTGAGAGAGAGAGAGAGAGAGAGAGAGAGAGAACCTTGGCACTAGTCTCACAGATAGCTGCCATAGGCATTTGCAACACTTTGGATGGGACATTTGCTAAACAAACTGGCTCAGGAACATAAGCAAACTGAATACAGACAAATCCTTTAATTTCAAAATGACGAGTGGGGGAGTGTGTGTGTGTGTGTGTATGCGCGTGTGTGTGTGTGTGTGTGTGTGAATGTGCATGACAGGAATTGGTGTTTGCTTTTTGGAGGAGCTTCAGAAGCAAGTAAAGAGTACGGCCTTTCTACAGTAACACTACCACACAACACACATAGAGTGTGGCCTTTCTACAGTAACACTACCACACAACACACACAGAGTGTGGCCTTACTACAGTAACACTACCACACAACACACACAGAGTGTGGCCTTACTACAGTAACACTACCACACAACACACACAGAGTGTGGCCTTACTACAGTAACATTACCACACAACACACACAGAGTGTGGCCTTACTACAGTAACACTATAACATGAGAACATGTCCAATGTTTGTTTGGTTATTGTATTTTTATTTACCCCTCTGAATGTTGGCCTGTAACATTTACTTAGTGTCCCCTTGGATTGACCAAAGCATCTGGTCATAAAAATAAAAGCACACAGACAGGCAGGCACTCTCTCTCTCACACACACACACACAGAAAGACACGCACGCATGCACACACAAACACACACACACAGACACACACACACACAGAAAGACACGCACGCATGCACACACAAACACACACACACACACACACACACACACAGACACACAGACACACACACACACACAGAAAGACACGCACACATGCACACACAAACACACACACCCAGACACACATACAGACACACACACACACACACACCACATTTGTAGAAAGTACCTTATATGACCAGTTGTCACTTTTCCAGTTTCTGATTGAGGATTATTGTGATCCACTGGTGTCTGAATGGAAGATTTCTGCAGCTTATATCTGCTTTTAGAAATTCTATTGACCTCTGATGTTCTACTCACTTTTGATTGGGGAATGTTTGGTGCCAGGTTTCTGATTGGATAGCAGAGTGTTCTACTCATGCAACAGTACAGTGTTCTACTATAGGTGACTGATTTGAGTTGTGTTGAATGTGTGTATTGAGACGATGCGTGTTGCTTTTCCCTGGGATGGTCTCTGGCTGTGTGTTTGAGGTATATGAGTACTGAGATGTGTTCCATTGTTATCTTCTCCCTGGAAAGCTTTTGTGTTGTGTGTCCACCATTCTCTGTGCAGTTGTGTGTGCACCGGTGAACACCTTCTGTCAACTGTCAATATGGCAATAATGAGACAACATCTGTGTGTTTCAGCTTCAGCTTGTTCTTTCGGTACAGAAGTGTCAGCGTGTGTGTGTGTGTATATATCCTGGAAATAGCTCTGAACAAGACAGAGAGAGAGAGGGAGAGAGAGAGAGATAGAGAGAGAGACAGAGGGAGATAAAGAGTGCAACAACACGGGGCTATGGTGTGGGCGAGAGAGAGTGAAGCCTGTTCTTTTAATAGAAATTCTTTTATGCTGTCCCTTAGCTCTCTCTCTCTCTTTCTCTTTCTTTCTCTCTCCTCATCTCAAAGGCAGCCATATATATGGATCAGGACTGAAAGGAACATGTGAATGCTTAATGTGATTTTCCATAGCTTCAGCAAGCACACACACACACTCGCAAAGAAAAAAGATGTGTGTGTGTGTGTGTGTGTATCATGCTTGTGCCTTGACTCTGGTGATTACTTTCTTGCTCAACAAGTTCTCTCTGAAAAGATAAAATGTCACAAAAATATCAACGGCCTTAAAACAATGCCATGGCATCGTGAGCTGCGTGCTATTTTTAGTCTGTTGCTTTTTCACAGGGACCAATTATCTCAACTTATAATTAATTATTAAAACATAGTTCTTATTTTGGGCCTCATTGTCTGTGTATAATTTCATTTATTAAACAATGCACTGCCATTGTGGAGATGGGGGAGAGATCAGGAAGAACAGGATGCTAGGTTCATGGCAGAATAATGTAATCTCTGAATCATCATTTGACTCACGCCCAAGATGGGGGATATTTTGGGATGGAGAAGCAGGGGCTGCTTTTGCATAAGAACAGAGAATACTGAGGAGAAATAAGAACAGAAAACTGAGGAGACATAACAGAAAATACTGAGGAGAAATAACAGAAAATACTGAGGAGAAATGAGAACAGAGAACACTGAGGAGAAATAAGAACAGAGAACACTGAGGAGAAATGAGAACAGAGAACACAGGAGAAATAAGAACAGAGAACACTGAGGAGAAATGAGAACAGAGAACACTGAGGAGAAATAAGAACAGAGAACACTGAGGAGAAATGAGAACAGAGAACACTGAGGAGAAATAAGAACAGAGAACACTGAGGAGAAATGAGAGGAGAGGTGCAGAATCTTCCTTCTCTGACTGAAGCACTCGGTTATGTGCAGCTTTTATTCTCAGGTGTAAAGCAGAGAGAAGGGGAGAGGTGAGGTGGCAGGTCCATCTTCCTCTGACTAACACACTGAATTAAGTGTTTTCTTTCCAGGTAAAAGGACAGCAGGCTTCAACTCTCCTCCCTCCTCAAAGTACCCACTGACTGAGAGAGAACCGCTCCCAGACGCAGCACATATTTGAGAGACGGCTTAACCCAAGGTACTTGGGAGAGCAGGAGCTCTGTGTGTCCCTTGTTGTTTATGGGGGATGCCGGTCCAGTGTTGTGTGTACTTTCCATCCCAGTGCATCCCACAGTGAGACTACAACACACATGGATGGAGGAGTGCAAATGTCTCCCTTTTGTCAGATCAGTATAACCCACACCAACCTAGGCAGGCCATGGCTTTGTCTTTGTTCAAGCAAAAACATATTTAATACAGAAACTAATATCAATTTCATTATATATAAACACTCCAACTGAAGGTCATATAAGAGAACTTCCATAATTTGCAGTTTCTCTAATTAAAATGTTCAAAATAAGGTCACAGCCCCAAAACAGCCTCCATATTGAGAGGTTGAACTGTAGGCTATGATTATAGTAGCTGAATAGATTATCAAAAGCAACACCACTTCATGTGGGTATAATTGTTGTGTTCCAAACTCATTATTACAATCTAGCTTAGTGTCATGCTTGCATAACCCAGCTCCCCACTGCCAAATTAGCCCTTCCTCCTGGATAGCCTGCCAACTCTTGTTTATAAAGCATTCATAAAGTCTTCATAAAGCTTTATTAAATCCAGCTAAACTCCACACTACCAGAACAAACATTCCTCCAGGGTTGCCTGCACGCGTAATTTCTACATGAAGTGGAATAGATGTCCAATGTCTGAAAATGGCATCTATTTATCAATCATTTACAAAACTTTAAAAGATTTTTTTTTGTTTTATTAAGCCCAGATAAACTCCCTATTGTCAGGACAGTTATTCCCTCTGGGTTGCCTGCAGGCTTTATATCAGTATTGAGTGGTAAAATGGCCCACACACATGGGCCAATATTTATGAACATCTGCGGCATAAAGCCAACTGACAATTGGGATGATTGATTCAATCTGCAAGCCCGATGTTACGAATCGCTTTGGATAAAAGTGTAAATTTTAACAGTCAATTTTCCTTTCTTTCACTTACTTTAATATCAGAATTATAGAATGGCCTCTTTCTTTTCTGTATCTCCCCTCCTCTGTGTGTGTGTCTGTGTGTGTGTGTGTGTGTGTGTTAGATGGAGCAGGAGATTTCTAAAGTGCAGCGTAAGATGTCAGATCTGGAGTCTGTCCTGCAGCAGAAGGACGTGGAGCTGAAGGCCTCGGAGACACAGAGGAGCATGTTGGAGCAGGACCTGGCAACCTACATCACAGAGTGCAGCGTCAGTAACACACACACACATACATAAATACACACACACAAACACACACACACACACATACATAAATACACCCACACAAACTGAATGTATTCATGTTGTTCCACCCATACTGAAAAACTATGTGTGTGTGTGTGTGTGTGTGTGTGTGTGTCTCAGAGTCTGAAGCGTAGTTTGGAGCAGGCCCGTATGGAGGTCTCCCAGGAGGATGATAAGGCACTTCAGCTCCTCAACGACATACGAGAGCAGAGCAACAAACTGCAGGAGATCAAGGAGCAGGTTGGGGGCACAAACACACACACACACACACACACACACACACTCACGCACACACACTCACACACACACACACACACACACACACACACACACACACACACACACACACAAACTCACACACAAACTCACACACACACACACACACACACACACTCACGCACAAACACACACACACACACACACACACACACACACACGCACACACACTCGCACACACACACTTTTTAGTCCTGGATCATTTGACAATTTGAGGTGATCCTAGAAAAGATGAGAACTTGTATGTAGTCTATTAAATGAAGGGTAGTTCAGCAGTGGGTAGAAGCTGGTTATTGTGAAAAGATTGACCCACAGGTTGGCATTAGTCTTGCTGCTTTTCTCAGGATGGCACCCACGCTGGCACCAGTGTTGGCACCAGTGTTGGTGAACTCAAGTACTTTAGGATGGCACTACTTTGGAGAACTCAGTTTCTTTAGGAGGTTAGCTGATGTCTTAAGGATGCCATTATTGTTGTTGAATCAGGGAGTTTGGACCTTCATTATGTTAGCATGAGGTACTGATGCCATGTGGCTGACCTTATTGCTTCGCCTTCTCTGTCTCGTGTCGTAATTACACACACACACACTCACACACCCTGTTTCCTGCTGCAGGTGACAGTCCCATGATGCATATTACTGTAAGCTCCCTGCGTGTTCAGTTCTCACCTGACTGGATCCAATATGTCTCATGACGTAGGTGTGAGTGGACACCACAGGGTTAATAAATAATAACTCAGGTGTGATAACTCCACCTGCTGCACCCGCTGACCCGACCCCCACGCCTCCCTTCACCAGAGACACCAACGAGGCATGCAGCTCAATTCTCTGGGTCACGGCTGGGCCAGGCTCCAGTGCTGGATGTGAAACACTGACAGACATGGCAGATTTTGCAGGGTCACGGACCAGATCAGTGCCAGATAAGAGCCATATCAGAGCCAGACTCTTGGGTGCAGTGAACAACAGGTATAAAGTCAGTTAGAGAGTGACTACCAGAGAGGACTGAGATCAGATCTCCACTCCTCTCCTCCCACCCTCTCCCATCCTTTCCTTTCCTTCCCTCTCCTCTAACTTCCTCTCTTTTCTTCTCTCCTTTCCTTTCCTCTCCTCTCTTCTCATCTCCTCTCACCTCCCCTCCTTTCTCCTCTCCCCTCCTCTCTTCTCCTCTCCCCTCCTCTCTTCTCCTCTCTTCTCCTCTCCCCTCCTCTCTTCTCCTCTTCCCTCCCCTAACCTGCCCTACTCTCCCTTCCTCTTTACTCCTCTCTTCTCCCCTCCTCTCCTTTCCTCTCCTCTCCCCTCCTCTCCTCTCTTCTCCCCTCCTCTCCTTTCCTCTCCTCTCCCCTCCTCTCCTCTCTTCTCCCCTCCTCTCCTTTCCTCTCCTCTCCCCTCCTCTCCTCTCTTCTCCCCTCCTCTCTTCTCCCCTCCTCTCCCCTCCTCTCATCTCCCCTCCTCTCCTCTCCTCTCTTCTCCCCTCCTCTCCTCTCCCCTCCTCTCCTCTCCTCTCTCCTCCTCTCCTCTCTCCTCTCCTCTCCTCTCTCTTCTCCCCTCCTCTCCACTCCTCTCCTCTCCCTCCTCTCCTCTCTTCTCCCCTCCTCTCCTTTCCTCTCCTCTCCCCTCCTCTCCTCTCTTCTCCCCTCCTCTCCTTTCCTCTCCTCTCCCCTCCTCTCCTCTCTTCTCCCCTCCTCTCCTTTCCTCTCCCTTCCCCTCCTCTCCGCTCTTCTCTTCTCCTCTCCTCTCCCCTCCTCTCCTCTTCTTTCCCCTCCTCTCCTCTCCGCACTTCTCCCCTCCTCTTCTCTCCCCTCCCCTCCTCTCCGCTCCTGTGCTGGGTGTTTGGCCGTTAGTGGTTGGAAGTGCCAAGAGCAGTATCCAGTATCCATCAGCTACAGTTACCATGGTGATAAAAACCATGCAGAGGAGGGAAGCACGACTGCTGCTGATGCGAGCGGAAAGATGTCAGGGAGCTGGAGAGGAATACACACACTTGCTCTCACACACACAAACACACACACATACTATATTGATTTCAATACTCTTTCTCTCTTTGTCATACACACACACACACACTGACAGGTTTATACATATAAGAAAAGAAAGGTACACAGGGCATGTAATACGGTCGGCCATTAGTGCATTGAAACATGTTTCCCAAGCACACCCCAACTGTGGGTTTCTATTTAAAACAACCGTTTTCATATAACCTGCAATCAAGCTGTCTGTCTTTCAATCCATCTATTTCTTCCACGTGTTTGTGCAACTGTAATTCCTTCTATTGTGTAGTTACATGACAATGTGTGTAGGAATATCACACTTCACACACACACACATACACACACACACACACACACCATCCTCTTGCTGAGCCAGCCGATGGATTTCTGTGTTTGGTCTGGATGGTGATGGTGTTGAGTTGAGCAGCTTACCTGGCAACCCATGTGCTGCAAATAATCACACAAAAGGCTTGTGGAGAGCCTGCAGGCTCGCTCTCGCTCTCTCTCTCTCTCTCACTCTCATTCTCTCTCGATCTCTCTCTCTCAATCCCTCTCTCTCAATCTCTCTCTCGCTGCACAAAGAGAAAACTCGCCCACAGACGTGGAGCTCTGCAAGACAGAAATATACACACTCGTATGTGCATACTTGTAAACACACACTTGTAAACACACACTCATACACCCTCACATAATACTTGTAAACATGTAAACAGTAGCACAACCAGTGCTACACTATACATACAACCAATATGGAGATGAGACTACCTAAGCATACAGAACAGTTCTTCACTGAATCATTCAGTTTTGATAGCCAAAGTGACTCCCATGGTCTATGGCCCTAGTCTAGTGACCATACAGAAAGTGTGTGAGTGAGTGAGTGAGTGAGTGTGTGAATGAGGATTGTTTCTTTCAAGCACATAGACTGATGACTCTAGTTCCTCTCTGGTGCAGAACTCAAAGAGTTGGTTAGAATCTGGAAACAAACACTCGTACACCCAAGTAATGCTCTAATCTTGGGATACCCTATCACATGGCATTACACTTCAGCATTTCATTTGTAATAATCAACAACTCGTGCTGGGCACTGAGACCCTCCTCTCACAGACATCAGTGGAAACTCACAGCAGAATTAATAACATGTTACACCTTAATTCTTGTGAGTGAAAATTGTGTGCTGGATGGATTCATAATTAGCATTTGGCTGCACTAGCCACATACTAATTTCACAAAATGTCAAGTAAGGTGCCAGGTTTGTTTGTTGGCCCCAGTGCGTCATTTCAATAAAGCTAAATTACTCTCATGCAGGCTGGCTATAAATTTCTCCTCACCTCTGACTCACTAAAGAGCTCACTAAAAAGCTGATGTGTTTATCTCTTTGAAACTTTGGGAGCCCCTGATTTCGTCAAAAACTCATAGCTCATCTGTGAAAAATCTGATTTGATTGGACAAGTGGTCCCCAGTGAGTGAGCTCTGATTGGACTACTGGGCCCGTGAGTGAGCTCTGATTGGACCACTGGGCTCCACTGAGTGTGTGTTGAGCGCACTGTGTCACCCATCATGCAGCTCATTCTGTGGTTGATTTTATGAGTTTCTAACTCAGGAACAGATTTAGAACAGCTCTGGCCCAGACTCAAATGCACTCTGGCCCAGACTCAGAACAGCTCTGTTTAGGGTCAGGGTTCGATTAAGGTACATGAGCTAATCTAGGAGACTAGTATAGGGTACGAGGTCATCTAGGAGACTGGTATAGGGTACATGAGGTCATCTAGGAGACTAGTATAGGGTATGAGGTCATCTAGGAGACTAGTATAGGATATATGAGGTCATCTAGGAGACTAGTATAGGGTACATGAGGTCATCTAGGAGTCTGGTATAGGGTACATGAGGTCATCTAGGAGACTAGTATAGGGTATGAGGTCATCTAGGAGACTGGTATAGGATACATGAGGTCATCTAGGAGACTAGTATAGGATACATGAGGTCATCTAGGAGACTAGTATAGGGTACATGAGGTCATCTAGGAGTCTGGTATAGGGTACATGAGGTCATCTAGGAGACTAGTATAGAGTACATGAGGTCATCTAGGAGACTGGTATAGGATACATGAGGTCATCTAGGAGACTAGTATAGGGTACATGAGGTCATCTAGGAGACTAGTATAGAGTACATGAGGTCATCTAGGAGACTAGTATAGGGCTACAGGAGTCTGTAGAGTTTCAGGAAAACTATCAGCTCGATTTCTATTGATCTTGGTAAACCTGATCTACTTTTTTGCCATGCTCTCATTTTACACCATGTGAACTCAGTCGCCCAACACCTCTCTCTCTCTCTCTTTCTCTCTCTCTTTCTTTGGTAGGCAGTTGGCAAACAGAGGGCTCTGGTATGCCCAATATTTTAAATGTTCACAGAAAGTATCTGTCCACAAGGATGGAGGCTTTATTTTTCTTCAATTTCTTTTTGTCTTTATTTCTTTTCTTCCTTTCCAATTCTCTATTCTCTTTTTCATTTGTATCCTTACCTTTTCCCTGTGTATCCTTTGTATCCTACCTGTTTTCCCCTCTTCACCTTTTTTTGTTCCCTCATCTTTGTTTCCCTTCCACTCTTTTCTTCTCACCTCCTCTTCTTCTCCTCCTCCCCTCTTCTCCTGTTTATTCTACTCCTCTCTTTCCTTCTGCAGGAGTATCATGCCCAGTTGGAGGAGATGCACGTCTCTATCCGTCAGCTGGAGGAGAACTTGTCTGCGGCTCGTCGCCGTAGCGACCTCTATGAGTCGGAGCTGAAGGAATCGCGTCAGACCAGCGAGGAACTGAAAAGGAAGGCTGCCGAGTACCAGCAGAAGATGCAGAAGGTCAGGATGTGTGCACATCTCACAGCATCATCAAGAAAACACTCTGAACAAACATTATTACAGTAGCATACTAATGTCTTAAGAAGATGCAGAAGGTCAGGATGTGTGCACATCTCACAGCATCATCAAGAAAACACTCTGAACAAACATTATTACAGTAGCATACTAATGTCTTAAGAAGATGCAGAAGGTCAGGATGTGTACACATCTCACAACAATGCCATGAGAACACTCTGAACAAACATTGTCACAGTACTAAAATCTTGAAGGTAAACCAGGCAAGACTACAAGTTTTTACCTCCGGAGCTCCCCCTACAGGCACCTTTCTTCATGCTCTGTTATTGTGCTTTGTGTGTGTGTGTGTGTCTGTGTGTGTGTATTTCCCAGGCAAAGGAGCAGGGGAAGGCTGAGGTGGAGGAGCTCATTAGTAAACTACAGAAGGTAAGAGAACACCATGCCCCACTGTAACAGTGTGTCATATGAATGCCTCTCTTCAACACTGGGAAGGGATATTTGGAAGAAAAATGACAACAGACAAAGACAGCACAAGTACTAGCAGAGTGAAAAGACTTCACATCATGCATTGGCTAACTTGGATGTTTGGCTGTTTTTGTTTGCACAGGTCAATACAGAACAGCAGTCAAAGATTCAGGAACTGGAGGATAAACTGGTTAAGGTGCACAGATGGACACACAGCTATAATCTCATTTATAGCCTGTGTTAAAATAATAACTTACGTGTGTGTGTGTGGGTCGCAGGCGATGAAGGCGAGCACTGAGGCTAGTGACCTGCTGCAGAGTGTGCGTCAGGCCAAAGAGCGTCTGGAGAGAGACCTGGAGCGCCTGCAAACCAAAGAGGACAACAGTGACAGTCTGCGCAGACGCCTACGAGAAACAGAGGTTAGGGGTCACTTCACACACACACACACTGACACACACGCAATCACATACACCTGTGCAGACGCCTACGAGAGACAGAGATCAGGGATCACCACACAGAAACATACACACACATCTCACACACACCTAACCAATAAGACCACACATCTCACACACACACCTGAACAATAAGGCCACACAAACAAACACTCACACACACCTGCGCAGACGCCTACGAGAGACAGAGGTCAGAAATCACCACACACATACACACATGCACCAATAGACGGATAAGACCACACACACCCATACTTGCACACACATACCTCACTACACTACATTACACTACACACCTCACACACATCTGGCAAGTGACACCACACACCTCACACATACCTGACAAGTGACACCACACACCTCAGACACATCTAACAGTCAAATGACCACTGACACCAGTCAAGGTCCCAATTGCCATTGCTAACTGGTTGGCTGGTTAAATCAAAGGGACTAACCCTAGCCCTAACCCCAACCCTTTAATCGCACCCCTCTAACCCTAACCCCTAACCCCAACCCACACCTGTGAGTTTTGTTCGTCATGACCATGTCTTGGTCATGACTTGCTGTCTTTTGGCAACATTTCATTGGGATGTAGCTCAGTGGTAGAGTGCATGCTTACCATGTATAGGGTCCTGGTTTCAATCCCCGGCATATCCGACTATATACCTCTAAAGGACCTTTAGGCACTCCCAAAAGCACCTCTGATGTGTGAAGCGTCAGTTTGTTTGGTTCAACATTTACATAGAAAATCTTGTGCTCTCCTCAGGCATTTGTCTGTCTTGACTTGTAAGGCATCGCATCCTGTTTCAAAATCTACGACCAAAGGCCATGAATCATCAATGAGGCACCAGGTGGGAAAGTTCTGCAGTTGAAGGGGATGTAGCTCAGTGGTAGAGCACATGCTTTGCATGTATGAGGTCCTGGGTTCAATCCCCGGCATCTCCAATTAGCCCTCAAAGAACTTGTGGAGGGAATGTAACTGGGTCAATGCTTATGTCGAAAGGTCAGTGTTAAAAGAACCTTGTCCTCCAGGGTGGCAAAGTCTAATACTTTGCATGGAGACAGGCCACACATCTTGCAGCCATGTTTTTTTGATGACAAGGATGGATTTTTGCCTTTCATCAGGTTGTAAGGGGCAGAAGGAACGTCCCTGAACAGGGACTTGAACCCTGGACTGTCAACTTTGAAGTCTGACGCTCTACCAACCAAGCTAGCCAGGCTTCACATGCACATACAGCATGGTGAATTAGCTCAAATGGTAGAGCACTCACTGAGCACGCAAAGTGCAAACAGCAAGATCGACTTCATTCTCCAGTGCCATGGGTTCCCTTTTAAGGAGACTTGTTTTCCCTCTCAGCTCAGATGATGGCTGCTGCACTGTGCCGGGAAAGTTTTGTTTTTGATGTGCCGGGAGCAAAAAACAGGGGTTCGAACCACAAACCTGAGATTAAGAATCTCATGTGCTACCGACTGAGCTAGCCAGGATTAGTGTGGAGGCTCACGGCACGACGACTCGCATGGTGCATGGTGGTTTCATGACTGTGACCACCCCAGCCAAAGTTATGAAGCAAAATGCAAGCACTTGCTCTCGTCCATATTGCCATATCTCAGCAATGCCAGCTCAACGTTGACGAAGAATTACTAAAAGCACAATGGGCTGTAATGTCTTGGTCATGACTTCCTGTGTTTTAGCAATATGTCATGGGGATGTAGCTCGGTGGTTGAGTGCATGCTTAGCATGTATGAGGTCCTGGTTTCAATCCTCACCCTCTCTGAATTTACATCTCTAAGGGACCTTTAGGCACTCACAAAAGCTCCTCTGACGTGTGGAGTGCCGCTTTATTAAGTTCAACATTTACATACAAAATCTTGTGCTCTCCTCTGGCACTAACCTTTGCGTTTGTCCGTCTTGACTTGTAAGGCATTGCAACCTGTTTCAACACGTACGACCAAAGGCCATGAATCCTCAATGAGGCACCAGGTGGGAAAGTTCTGCAGTTGAAGGGGATGTAGCGCAGTGGTAGAGTGCATGCTCTCCATGTATGAGGTCCAGGGTTCAATCTCTGGCATCTCCAATTAGTGCTAAAGGAACTTGTGGAGGAAATGTGGCTGGGTAGGTTGCAAGTGTCAATGCTTATGTCGAAAGGTCAGTGTTAAAAGAACCTTGTCCTCCAGGGTGGCAAAGTCTAATAGTTTGCATGGAGACAGGCCACACATCTTGCAGCCATGTTTTTTTTTTTTTGGATGACAAGGATGGATTTTTGCCTTTCATCAGGTTGTAAGGGGCAGAAGGAACGTCCCTGAACAGGGACTTGAACCCTGGACTGTCAACTTTGAAGTCTGACGCTCTACCAACCAAGCTAGCCAGGCTTCACATACACATACAGCATGGTGAATTAGCTCAAATGGTAGAGCACTCACTGAGCACGCAAAGTGCAAACAGCAAGATCGACTTCATTCTCCAGTGCCATGGGTTCCCTTTTAAGGAGACTTGTTTTCCCTCTCAGCTCAGATGATGGCTGCTGCACTGTGCCGGGAAAGTTTTGTTTTTGATGTGCCGGAACAAAAAACAGGGGCTCAAACCACAAACCTGAGATTAAGAATCTCATGTGCTACCGACTGAGCTAGCCAGGATTAGTGTGGAGGCTCACGGCACGACGACTCGCATGGTGCATGGTGGTTTCATGACTGTGACCACCCCAGCCAAAGTTATGAAGCAAAATGCAAGCACTTGCTCTCGTCCATATTGCCATATCTCAGCAATGCCAGCTCAACGTTGACGAAGAATTACTAAAAGCACAATGGGCTGTAATGTCTTGGTCATGACTTCCTGTGTTTTAGCAATATGTCATGGGGATGTAGCTCGGTGGTTGAGTGCATGCTTAGCATGTATGAGGTCCTGGTTTCAATCCTCACCCTCTCTGAATTTACATCTCTAAAGGACCTTTAGGCACTCACAAAAGCTCCTCTGACGTGTGGAGTGCCGCGTTATTAAGTTCAACATTTACATACAAAATCTTGTGCTCTCCTCTGGCACTAACCTTTGCGTTTGTCCGTCTTGACTTGTAAGGCATTGCAACCTGTTTCAACACGTACGACCAAAGGCCATGAATCCTCAATGAGGCACCAGGTGGGAAAGTTCTGCAGTTGAAGGGGATGTAGCGCAGTGGTAGAGTGCATGCTCTCCATGTATGAGGTCCAGGGTTCAATCTCTGGCATCTCCAATTAGTGCTAAAGGAACTTGTGGAGGAAATGTGGCTGGGTAGGTTGCAAGTGTCAATGCTTATGTCGAAAGGTCAGTGTTAAAAGAACCTTGTCCTCCAGGGTGGCAAAGTCTAATAGTTTGCATGGAGACAGGCCACACATCTTGCAGCCATGTTTTTTTTTTTTGGATGGATTTTTGCCTTTCATCAGGTTGTAAGGGGCAGAAGGAACATCCCTGAACAGGGACTTGAACCCTGGACTGTCAACTTTGAAGTCTGACGCTCTACCAACCAAGCTAGCCAGGCTTCACATACACATACAGCATGGTGAATTAGCTCAAATGGTAGAGCACTCACTGAGCACGCAAAGTGCAAACAGCGAGATCGACTTCATTCTCCAGTGCCATGGGTTCCCTTTTAAGGAGACTTGTTTTCCCTCTCAGCTCAGATGATGGCTGCTGCACTGTGCCGGGAAAGTTTTGTTTTTGATGTGCCGGAACAAAAAACAGGGGCTCAAACCACAAACCTGAGATTAAGAGTCTCATATGCTACCAACTGAGCTAGCCAGGCTTAGTATGGAGGCGCATGGTGCATGGTGTGTACCACGACGACTTGCATGGTGCATGGTGGTTTCATGACTGTGACCACCCCAGCCAAAGTTATGAAGCAAAATGCAAGCGCTTGCCCTCGTCCATATTGCTGCATCTCGGCAACGGTTGCTCGTAGTGACTCACAGCTGGTGGCGTTGGAAAGCACACCAATGAATTAGTGGGGGTCATGAACCTGTGACCAACCTAGCCAAAGTTTTTTGCCAAAAACCAAGTGCATCCCCCGGCACTTCTGGCTAAAATCCCCTATCATTGCCCTAAACCTAAGGCCCAGAGTTAACAAATGCTAAGACTGGATTCATATCCAGGACTAGCCAACGCCCTATCTGAACAATGCCAGCTCAGAGAGACTCATGACTCTGTGACCACCCCAGCCAAAGTTATGAATCAAAATACAAGCGCTCGCCCTCATCCATATTGCCGTATCTCGGCAACGCTATCTCAGAGACACTTGTGGCTGGTGGCATTTGAAAGCCCAACAATGAATGAGTTATGAGCCAGCCAATGAATCAAAATGCAAGCGCTCGCTCTCATCCATGGTGGTGGTTTCATGACTCTGAGACCAACCCAGCCAAAGTTATTTGCCAAAAACCTAACCCTAACCTTAAGTGCACCCCTCGGCACTTGTGGCTAAAACTCTCTATCATTACCCTAAACCTAACCCTAACCCTAAGATTGGATACCTATATGATACCTATTATGATTAACATTATATTATGCTAATTCTGGATTCATATATGATTCCAGGGCTAGCGAACGTCATATCTCGGCAACGCCAGCTCAGAGATACTTGTAGCTGGTGGCGTTGGAAAGCGCACCAATGAATAAGTTATTTGCCATAAACCAAGTGCACCCCCTGGAACTCCTGGCTCACCCTAAACCCTAACCCTAACCAAAGTAACCCTAACCCTAACACCTAACCCTTAACCCTAACCCTAACCTCCAACCCTAGAGCATGTGTACTACTATATACATAATACATATATTCCTTCAGATGGCTAATTCTAAACCTTCCATCTGTAATATCCAAATTTTGATTGAGTTGAGAACAAAAATACATTCACACATGGGTATAAAATAAATAACTGAACACTTTCCTTATGCAAAGTGGTGGTACATGCCAGACATGCAGCTGCTCTGCGCGATGTGATGTACTCTCTGCTCTGTGTGTGTGTGTGTGTGCACAGGATGGCCGTAAAACACTGGAGAATCAAGTAAAGCGTCTGGAGATTGTGGAGCGCAGGGAGTCCAAACTGAAGGAGGACATTCAGACCAAGTCACAACAGATTCAACAGATGGCGGACAAGATCATGGTAGAAAGTGGAGATGAGGACACACACACACACACACACACACACACACACACACACACACACAGACTCATGCTCACCTATTGCTCTCACTAGTTTTCACACAGTGAAAACGTGGGTTTATCACGCATGTGGGCAAACATGTTTAATAACAACAGACTGATGCACACATAGACACACAAAGAAATCCTTGTACACAAACTTGTCTTCTTTTGCTGTGTGTGTGTGTGTGTATGAGTGTGTTTCATCTGAGTGTAAGAAAGAGACAGCTTGAAAGTGAGTTTTAGTCTTGTGGGAAGAGCATCATCAGTGTGTGTGCATGTGTGTGTAGCCCAGTCTCATCATCACCATGATTATATTTTTGTTGTGTTTAGAGTGAACAGAGATATGAACTAAATAACATACAATGTCATGAGCTGAAGAGTCTTTTCGTGTTCTCACATCTGTGTCTGTCTTGGGGTTTCACAAGAGAAGGCCAAGCTGTGTTCATTATGTGCACAGTACAGGAAGTACTCTTGTGATTCCCAATGCTGGTTGCAAACATTTGGCATTTTGAAATGTACCCACAATTTCACGAGAAGTCCTAGCAGTGTTGCAGGTGTCCAGAGGAAGCTACTATGTAGTCCTAACATTGAATGGGAAAAAGATGGTGGGCAGTCACAGATCTCACTCTGCCAGTGTTTATGAAACACAGAGGTTTTGTATTGAGGCTTTGCTGGATGCTGCATTTAGTAAAGTCTTCAATCAGTAATGAGTGAGTGCCGTTCCTGTTCCAGTGCTGCATTGTGGGATTGTGTTTTTTTTTTTTTTTTGAGTTTAGGACCTGGAGGAGAGTCTGCGTGAGACTCAGGCCACAGCTCAGCGCATGGAGACTCAGCTGGAGCAGAAGGAGAGGCTCTACGAGGACAAGATTAAGGTACAGTGGCCACTAGCACACAACACTACACTAACACACCACACTACACTAACACACCACACTACACTAAAACACAGCACTACACTAACACACAGTACTACACTAACACACCACACTACACTAACACACAACACTACACTAACACACCACACTACAGTAACACACAACACTACAGCAGACACTAACACACAACACTACACTAACACACCACACTACACTAACACACAGCACTACACTAACACACCACACTACAGTAACACACAGCAGACACTAACACACAACACTACACTAACAGACCACACTACAGTAACACACAGCACTACACTAACACACCACACTACACTAACACACAACACTACACTAACACACAGCACTACAGCAGACCCTAACACACAACACTACACTAACACACCACACTACACTAACACACCACACTACACTAACACACAACACTACAGCAGGCACTAACACACAACACTACACTAACACACAAGACTACAGCAGACACTAACACACAACACCACACTGACACACCACACTACACTAACACACAACACTACACTAACACACCACACTACACTAACACACAACACTACAGCAGACACTAACACACAACACTACACTAACACACAGCACTACACTAACACACAACACTACACTACCACACAACACTACACTAACACACAGCACTACAGCAGACCCTAACACACAACACTACACTAACACACCACACTACACTAACACACACCACTAAACTAACACACCACACTACACTAACACACAACACTACAGCAGACACTAACACACAACACTACAGCTGACACTAACACACAACACTACAGCAGACACTAACACACAACACTACACTGACACACCACACTACAACACACACAAACACACCACACTACACTAACACACAACACTACAGCAGACACTAACACACAACACTACACTAACACACAGCACTACACTAACACACAACACTACACTAACACACAACACTACACTAACACACAGCAGACACTAACAGACAACACTACACTAACAGACCACACTACAGTAACACACAGCACTACACTAACACACCACACTACACTAACACACAACACTACACTAACACACAGCACTACAGCAGACCCTAACACACAACACTACACTAACACACCACACTACACTAACACACAACACTACAGCAGGCACTAACACACACACCACACTACACTAACACACAGCACTACACTAACACACAACACTACACTAACAGACCACACTACAGTAACACACAGCACTACACTAACACACCACACTACACTAACACACAACACTACACTAACACACAGCACTACAGCAGACCCTAACACACAACACTACACAGACACTAACACACACACACACTAACACTAACACACCACACTACACACTGACAACACACACTACACTAACACACACACTACACTAACACACAACACTACACTAACACACAACACTACAGCAGACACTAACACACAACACCACACACACACCACACTACACTAACACACAACACTACACTACACACACACACACTACACTAACACACACCACACTACACACAGACACTAACACACAACACTACACTACACACACACACTACACTAACACACCCCACTACACTAACACACAACACTACACTAACACACAACACCACAACACACTACAGCAGACACTAACACACAACACTACAGCTGACACACAACACACACAACACACACCACTACACTAACACACAACACTACACTACACACACCACACTACACAGACACTAACACACAACACTACACTGACACTAACACACAACACTACACACACCACACTAACACACAACACTACACTACACTAACACACAACACTACACTAACACACAACACTACACTACACACACAACACTACACAGACACTAACACACAACACTACACTACACACACACACACAACACACAACACTACACTAACACACCACCACACTACACTACACACACACACACTACACTACACACACAACACTACATCAGACACTAACACACAACACTAAACTAACACACAACACTACAGCTGACACTAACACACAACACTACACTAACACACAACACTACAGCAGACACTAACACACAACGCTACACTAACACACCACACTACAGCTGACACTAACACACCACGCTACACCAGACACTAACACACAACACTACAACAGACACAAAAACACACCACACTACACTAACACACAACACTACACTAACACACAACACTAAACTAACACACAACACTACACTGACACACCACACTACACTAACACACACACACACACAAAAACACACACACTACACTAACACACAACACTACACTAACACACCACACTACACTAACACACAACACTACAGCAGGCACTAACACACAAAACTACACTAACACACCACACTACACTAACACACAGCACTACACTAACACACAACACTACACTACACACACACTACACAGACACTAACACACAACACTACACTAACACACCACACTACAGTAACACACAGCACTACTAACACACAACACTACACTAACACACCACACTACACTAACACACAACACTACAGCAACACTAACACACAACACTACACTACACACACACACACACTACACTAACACACAACACTACACTAACACACAACACTAAACTAACACCAAACACTCCAATCTACACTAACACTCCACCCTACACTAACACACAACACTACAGCAGACACTAACACACAACACTACACTAACACACCACACTACACTAACACACAACACCACACTAACACACAGCACTACACTAACACACAACATTACACTAACACACAACACTACAGCAGACACTAACACACAACACTAAACTAACACACAACACTACAGCTGACACTAACACACAACACTACACTAACACACAACACTACACTAACACACCACACTACACTAACACACCACACTACACTAACACACAACACTACACTAACACACAACACTACACTAACACACAACACTACACTAACACACCACACTACACTAACACACACTACACTACACTAACACACAACACTACACTAACACACAACACTACACAGACACTGACACACCACACTACACTAACACACAACACTACACAAACACACCACACAACACTAACACACAACACAACAGCAGACACAAACAAACAACAATACAAAAACACACAACAAGACACTAACATAAAACACAACACTACACACAGACACAACACACAACACTACACTAACACACAACACTAACACACAACACTAACACACAACACTCCAGAGGACACTAACACACAACACTACACTAACACACAACACTACACTACACTAACACACAACACTACACACACACACACTACACTAACACACAACACTACACTAACACACCACACTACACTAACACACAACACTACACAAACACACACAACACTACACTAACACACCAACACTACACTAACACACAACACTACACAGACACTAACAACACACACACTACACTAACACACAACACTACAGCAGACACTAACACACAACACTACACTGACACACCACACTACACTAACACACAGCACTACACTAACACACAGCACTACACTAACACACCACACTACAGTAACACACAACACTACAGCAGACACTAACACACACACTACACTAACACTAACACACAACACCATACACTAACACACAACACTACACTAACACACATCACTACACTAACACACAACACTACAATAACACACAACACTAACACACAACACTACAGCAGACACTAACACACAACACTACAGCAGACACTAACACACAACACAACACAGACACTAACACACACACACTACACTAACACACAACACTACACTAACACACAACACACACTACACTAACACACAACACACAGCAGACACTAACACACAACACTACACTAACAGACCACACTACAGTAACACACAGCACTACACTAACACACCACACTACACTAACACACAACACTACACTAACACACAAGACTACAGCAGACACTAACACACAACACCACACTAACACACCACACTACACTAACACACAACACTACAGTAACACACAACACTTCAGCAGACACTAACAAACAACACTACACTAACACACAACACTACACTAACACACAACACTACAGCAGACACTAACACACAACACTACACTAACACACAACACTACACTAACACACAACACTACACTAACACACAACACACTAACACTAACACACAACACTACAGCTGACACTAACTAAACTAACACACAACTACTAGCAGCTGACACTAACACACACCACTACAGCAGATACTAACACACAACGCTACACTAGTTGACACTAACACTACAGTTGACACTAACACACCACACTACACCAGACACTAACACACAACAGACACAAAACACCACACTACACTAACACACAACACTACACTCACACACAACACTAAACTAACACACAACACTACACTGACACACCACACTACACTAACACACAACACTACACTAACACACCACACTACACTAACACACAACACTACAGCAGACTCTAGCACACAACACTACACTAACACACAGCACTACACTAACACACAACACTACACTAACACACAACACTACAGCAGACATTAACACACAACACTACACTAACACACCACACTACACTAACACACAACACTACAGCAGACATTAACACACAACACTACACTAACACACCATACTACACTAACACACACCACTAAACTAACACACCACACTACACTAACACACAACACTACAGCAGACACTAACACACAACACTACAGCAGACACTAACACACAACACTACACTGACACACCACACTACAACACACACAAACACACCACACTACACTAACACACAACACTACACTAACACACAACACTACAGCAGACACTAACAAACAACACTACACTAACACACCACACTACACTAACACACAACACTACACTAACACACAACACTACAGCAGACACTAACACACAACACTATACTAACACACAGCACTACTCTAACACACAACACTACACTAACACACCACACTACACTAACACACAACACTACACTCACACACAACACTAAACTAACACACAACACTACAACAGACACTAATACACAACACTACACTAACACACAACACTAAACTAACACACAACACAACAGCAGACACTAACACACAACACTACACTAACACACAGCACTACAGCAGACAGTAACACACAACACTACAGCAGACAGTAACACACAACACTACACTAACACACAACACTACAGCAGACACTAACACACAACACTACACTAACACACAATACTACACTAACACACAACACTACAGCAGACACTAACACACAACACTACACTAACAGACCACACTACAGTAACACACAGCACTACACTAACACACCACACTACACTAACACACAACACTACACTAACACACAGCACTACAGCAGACCCTAACACACAACACTACACTAACACACCACACTACACTAACACACAACACTACAGTAACACACAACACTTCAGCAGACACTAACAAACAACACTACACTAACACACAACACTACACTAACACACAACACTACAGCAGACACTAACACACAACACTACACTAACACACAGCACTACACTAACACACAACACTACACTAACACACAACACTAACACACAACACTACAGCTGACACTAACACACAACACTACAGCAGATACTAACACACAACGCTACACTAACACACCACACTACAGCTGACACTAACACACCACACTACACCAGACACTAACACACAACAGACACAAAAACACCACACTACACTAACACACAACACTACACTCACACACAACACTAAACTAACACACAACACTACACTGACACACCACACTACACTAACACACAACACTACACTAACACACCACACTACACTAACACACAACACTACAGCAGACTCTAGCACACAACACTACACTAACACACAGCACTACACTAACACACAACACTACACTAACACACAACACTACAGCAGACATTAACACACAACACTACACTAACACACCACACTACACTAACACACAACACTACAGCAGACATTAACACACAACACTACACTAACACACCATACTACACTAACACACACCACTAAACTAACACACCACACTACACTAACACACAACACTACAGCAGACACTAACACACAACACTACAGCAGACACTAACACACAACACTACACTGACACACCACACTACAACACACACAAACACACCACACTACACTAACACACAACACTACACTAACACACAACACTACAGCAGACACTAACAAACAACACTACACTAACACACCACACTACACTAACACACAACACTACACTAACACACAACACTACAGCAGACACTAACACACAACACTATACTAACACACAGCACTACTCTAACACACAACACTACACTAACACACCACACTACACTAACACACAACACTACACTCACACACAACACTAAACTAACACACAACACTACAACAGACACTAATACACAACACTACACTAACACACAACACTAAACTAACACACAACACAACAGCAGACACTAACACACAACACTACACTAACACACAGCACTACAGCAGACAGTAACACACAACACTACAGCAGACAGTAACACACAACACTACACTAACACACAACACTACAGCAGACACTAACACACAACACTACACTAACACACAATACTACACTAACACACAACACTACAGCAGACACTAACACACAACATTACACTAACACACAACACTAAAATAACACACAACACTACAGCAGACACTAACACAACACTACAGCAGACAGTAACACACAACACTACACTACCTTTCTTGTACTGCATAGGTAGGCCGTTTCCTGAGTAAAAATAGTAAGTAAAAAAGATTTATATATAGATATATTTTGTATGAAAATATATATATATTTTTTATCACATTCATTGTTGTACCATTCAGTAATCTACAGTAATCTGGCTTTTGAAGGGAAGTAGCCTAACTACCATCATTCTGTTGGTTGTTTATAATTATGTTTATTGTTGATGATTATATTTGTTGTTGAATGTTGGTTGTGTGTGTTGTTTGTTCATTGAGTGTTCTATGTTGTGTAATATGTGTTTGTGTGCTTGGTTGTGTTTTATTGTGTTGTTTGCTATGCAATGTCTGTTAGGTGTTATTATATTTCGCCTATTGTGTGTTGCTATATGATACTTTGTGTGATGTGTGCCACTGTGTGCTTGTGTGTTGTGTGATGTTTGTTGTTTGTTTACTGTGTATTGTGTTGTTGTGTGTTGTTTGTTGTTTATTGTGTGCAGGTTCTGGAGGTCCAGATGAAGGCGGACATGGCCGATAAGGTGGCTCTGGAGTCCAAACAGAACACCTATGAAGAAGAAGCCCGTGAGAGCAGCAAGCTCATCAGTGAACAGAAGGCGGTAGGATCTGACCTTTCACTTTTCACCTTTAAACCTTCACCTGTCACCCTTTACTCCAAATAGAAGTGAAAGCAGCAAGCTTATCAGCAAACAGGAGGCAGTAGGACAAGACGTTTCACCTTTCACCTTTGACCTTTCCTCTGACCTATTTTAATGTATAGTCTATTCATCCCATCACCTCAGCTTCTTATTTAATGGATTCTTTTCCTGTTCTATATACATGCTGAAACGTGCTATTTACAGAAACTTGCCTCATGTAATGTCTCAGTTCTGAGATCTCTCTTCAGTCAAATACTTCCTGTTTAGCACAAAGTATCTGATCTCCCAGCAGGCCAATGCAGCAACGGCTCTGGCCTCAAGCTGAACTGATCTTTACAAAAGTTGAGCTGTAAGGTCACAGATCTGAGGCAGTCTACTTATTGTTCTGTTACAGCACTCTCTACTTGGCCAGTCACAGGGCTGAGTACAGTCAGTTATTCTCTTTCTCTCTATCCCTCTCTCCCTCCCCCTCTCTCTCTCTTTCCCTCTCTGTATCTCTGTAGACCATTAATGCCATGGACTCCAAAATGAGCAGTCTGGAGCAAAGGATCGCTGAGCTCTCAGAGGCTAACAAGCTAGCGGCTAACAGCAGCATCTACACCCAGAAAAACATGTAAGTGCATCACTATGGGATTATTAGGGTTAATCAGTCAATCAAGTAATCAACCAATCACTCACCTTTTCTTAGTCCGTCATTCACTCATTAATATCAGAGGAACATGTGTGGTCATTGTAGTTTAACAATAGAAGTCCTCCCACTCCCAGCCAGTCACACAATAACCGGCTCAATCAACAATCTGTCTCCCTCTCTCAGACACCCATTCACTTGTGCGGTTGTATTATTAGTAGACTATGTGATGTGCTTGGTAATGACAATAAGAATATGCATTCCCTCAGCCAGTCAGTCAACCACTGACTTATTTACTCAGAATGAGGAAGAGTAGAAGATGTCACATTCACAAGTCAAGATCCCAAGTCACATTCAGACATGCATTAATTAAGAAGCAGATGTCCTTGCACAGCAGACCCTAGGTGTGAATCCCTGAATATTACATGGAAAGTCTAGTGGAAAGCATCTCTGTAAATATTCCAGTTTGTTATTTTCTGTTTTTTCCCCCCAAGGTTCTCAGTGCATTTCAAATTGACTGTAGAGACTGTAGAGACAGGCTCTGTCACTGCTTGTGTGTGTGTGTGTGTGTGTGTGTGTGTTTGTACACTACAGGAAAGCCCAAGAGGAGATGATCTCAGAGCTGCGGCAGCAGAAATTCTACCTGGAGTCTCAGGCTGGGAAGCTGGAGGCCCAGAACGCCAAACTGGAGGAACACCTGGAGAAGATGAGTCAACAGGAGCAATCTCACAAGAGTAGAGTACTGGAACTGGAGACAAGACTCCGAGAGGTGAGGAGAGATAAAGAGAAGGAGACAGAGAGTGGTGGAGAGAATAGAGAGAGAGAATAGAAAGATGGAGGGAGGGAGGGGTGGAGAGAAGAAGAGTGGGAGGGATGTGGGATAGAGAGGGGACACCTGGAGAAGATGAGTCAACATCTATACTGGAACTGGAGACGACACTGAGAGGTGAAAAGAGATGGAGAGACAGAGGTGGAAAGAATAGTGGGAGAGGATAGAGAGATGGAGGGAGGGAGAGAAGGAGAGAGAAATGGGGGGTGTGGGATAGAGTGGGAAGACCTGGAGATAAAACTCCACAAGAGAGAGAGTGACAGAGAGAAGGAGAGAGAGAGGAATAGCGAGATGGGAGAGGAAGAGAAAGAGAGGGATATTGAGATAGAGAGACGTGTGTAGGTGAAGAGAGGGGGATTAAAAGGTGGGAGAGAGTGATAGAGGAACACCTGAAGAACATGAAAAGTCAGGAGAAGAGTCACAATTGAAATGAGTAGATGGAGGGTAAGGGAAGGGAGAGGGATGAGGTGGGAAAAGTGTGTGTGTAATGTGTGTGTGTGTGTAATGCCTATGGTGTGTGTGTGTGTGTGTGTGTGTGTGCTGTCAGATTGGTCTGGAGCATGAGGAGCAGAAGCTGGAGATCAAGCGTCAGGTGTCGGAGCTCACCCTGTCCCTCCAGGAGAGGGAGTCCCAGATCACAGGCCTCCAAGCAGCCAGGCATGCCCTCGAGAATCAGCTTCAGCAGGCAAAGACTGAACTAGAGGAGACCACCGCAGAGGCTGAAGAGGAGATCACTGTACTTAGGGTACACACACCACACACACACACACATACACACACACACACACACACAGACACACACACACATAAGCACACATTTCACACTTATACACATACTCTCACCCCTTATAAAGTTATCATTACAGTGTTCATAAAAATGCCTCACAACCTTCCGTGTCCTCCTCTTGAAGCCGGTAGCTAATCTCTCTGTGGGTTGGAGTTACTCAAACAGCATCTCTCTATCGGTTGGACACTCAGTCAAACAGCATCTCTCTGTTTCAGAGGTTCTCCTCAGTCTCACAGCACACATACACACACACACAGACACACACACACACACACACACACACATACATAACCACACACTCTAAACATTTCTCTGCTGTCAGACAGCAGTTCTCAGTAGAATCTCTCATTATGCCTACCGCTCCAGGGAGGTGAAGAGTAGAGTGTGCCTCCGATGGAGTGATAGAGTATGTCTTTCTCTCTCTCTCTCTCTCTCTTTCTCTCTCTTTCTCTCTACTGCAGGCCCATCGGGATGAGATCCAGAGGAAGTTTGATGCACTGAGGGACAGCTGTGCGGTATGTGTCTCATTAGTCTCATCATGTCCTATACTTACGACTAGTAATATACCGCTTACCACTAGTAAAATACTGCTACCACAAGCAAACTACCGCTTAGCACTGGTAAAATACCACTTACCACTAATAATATACTGCTTACCACCAGAAAAATACTGCTTACTACTAGTGAAATACCACTTACCACTAGTAATATATGAGCCGCTTACGACCAGTAATATGCTCTTTACCACCAGTAATATACTGCTTACCACCAGTAATATACTCTTTACCACTAGTAATGTCTTGTTTGTCACTAATAATATTGTGCTTACCACTAGTAATATACTGCACAGCACCAATAAATAACTAGTAATATAAAGCTTACCAATAATAAACTAGAAAAGCACTCAGAGAGACCACAGCAGACAAACAAGCACACAAACAAGCAGACAGACAAACACCAGCGAAAACATAACCTCCTTGGCATAGGTAATAAACAGTAAATATATTTTTTGAAGGGAAACTCTTATCCTGTTTAAGCCATACACCTGTTGTTTAAGATCAGTAAATGCTGTGTCAAAAGAACAAAGAAAAAAAATTGTAGCAAACGGACATCTTCAGCTAACCAGTGGTGGCAAGGGAAGCTAAATCTAAGTTCACTTGCCCTTAGCCGTTAGCTTTAGCTGCTAGTCTGCCATTCTGCTATATGTTGTCCTCTGCATTCAGTTACTTCAAACAACAGGCCTAGGGGTTGGAAAGGACAAGAGTTTTCCTTTAACACCAGTAGATATCATTCTTAGAATGAGTATATAACACTGAAAATGTGACATCTCGGTCACAGAGCTACTAAATAGAGCAACATGGGAAAGCATTTGCATTTACATTCACAGTTAGGCATTTAGAAGACCCTTTTATCCAAAGCCACCTACAAAAAGAGGACTGAGATATAAGCTACAACACAAATGAAACCTTACTAATACACTAGCTGCTGTTAGGGAGGGCATTGAGATTGGTCTATAGATTCAGCTGCTGGATGTTCTGCTGCTGTTAGGGAGGGCATTGAGATTGGTCTATAGATTCAGCTGCTGGATCTTTTGCCACTGTTAGGGGGGACATTGGGATTGGTCTATAGATTCAGCTGCTAGATGTTCTGCTGCTGTTAGGGAGGGCATTGGGATTGGTCTATAGATTCAGCTGCTGGATGTTCTGCCGCTGTTAGGGAGGACATTGGGATTGGTCTATAGATTCAGCTGCTGGATGTTCTGCTGCTGGATGTTCTGCTGTGAGGTGAATCATAAGGCAAATGTTTGTCTCTCTCTCTCTCTCTTCCTCATTCTCTCTCTCACCCTTCTCTTTCTCTGTCTTTTAGTCTTTTTCTCTCTCTTCCTCGCTCCCTTCATATTCTCTCTCTCTACCTCATCCTCTCTCTTCCTCAAACCCTTTTTCTTTCCCTTCTTTTCCTTCTCTCTCTCTCTTTTCTCATTCTCTTTATCCTCCTGCCCTACTTTCTCTGTCCTCCCACACCCAAGCTGGTTGATGACTGCTTTATCTCTGGCACTGTGGCAGGATGAACCAGCACTGATTTCACTGCCAGATCAGTTATTTCTGTCCAGTGGCCACATATGTGGGCCTTGTTGTTCAACAGTTCTGCTGTGTTATGGCTTTTATTGACACAGTACAAAAAAAAACTTGCACTTAGTACAAACAGAACAACTCTGCAGTTTGCTCTTACAGTAATATCTCTTTGCAGCCCATGTGAACTGTAACCAGCAGCTAAGGGAAATTGGTTGATTTAAAGTATGTTCTGGTTTTCCTTCACAAAACTCTACCCATCCAGTCAGCTGTTACAAGACTGAGGCTATCCAGAGAGAAGGGAAATTATTTTAGATGGTGGTGGTAGCATAGTGGTTAAGGAACCTGGCAGTAGTCTGGAAATTGTGGGTTCGAGCTGCCACCATTGTGCCCTTGAGCAAGGCACTTAACCCTAAGTTGCTCTAGGGGAGACTCGCCCTGAAGTAATTGATAGTTGACAAATGTAAGTTGCTTTGGATAGTGTCTAAATGCTAAATGCATAAATGTAAATGTAGATGAATTGATGGGGATTCAAAGACTTTGTGTGCTTTATCCTTTTTGGTATACACTATAAAGTAAACTAGAAGATGATTGTATCAATTAAATTAGACTATTGTTGAGTAAAATGAGACTATTGTTTTGATGAGTAACTGAAAAATCTTGGCTGTGTGTGTGTCTGCAGTATGTGTCTGTGAGAGAGACAGAGAGAGAGAGAGAGAGAGAGAGAGAGTTTGTTTCAGGCATGGGTATAAGAAAAGGTTTGTGTAGGTAGGGAAATCAGGACTAGTTTTGGAGGGCAGGATTTTCGGAAGTGGTTAACTAGGCAGGTAGGTCAGAAACAGGCTGAACAGTCAGAACATAGGCTGAAAATTCAGAACTAGTTTGCAGTTTTAGAGAGTGGTTTTCTAGGCAGAAGAGTTAAGGCTAGTTTTGGGGAAAGGTATGTAAAAAACAATTATGAAGTCTGAGTACCAGTCAGTTTAGAGGGCGAAGAAGTTGGGACCCATCCAAGAAGGCCAGAAACATTGATTGCACTTGTTGAGGAGGCCAGGGATATCAGGATCGCTTTGGAGGAAGCTTAGTGGACTTCTAGTTTTGTAGTCAAGGAAGTCAGGGCGAGTTGTGGGGGGATGTAGGTAGGGTGTAGTTTTAGAAGCAGGGAAGGCAGCATTCATTTTCAAGACTAGACAGTCAGGACAAGTTGTGACAAATGTCTCTCCTCTGTGAGGTTGAGTCGAAGGAGGGCTAGTTGTGATGAGCATCTCTCCTCTTTGAGGTTGAGTCGAAGGAGGGCTAGTTGTGATGAGCATCTCTCCTCTATGAGGTTGAGTCGAAGGAGGGCTAGTTGTGATGAGCATCTCTCCTCTATGAGGTTGAGTCGAAGGAGGGCCAGTTGACAAGCTTCTCTCCTCTATGAGGTTGAGTCGAAGGAGGGCCAGTTGACAAGCTTCTCTCCTCTGTGAGGTTGAGTCGAAGGAGGGCCAATTGATGAGCTTCTGAGTGAGGTTGAGTTGGTGTAGAGGGTGACCCCAGAGGCCTTTGGCTGCTTTTCCATGTCGCTGTGTGGACAGACAGAGCACTCCAAAAGTGGGTCAGATCACTTCTGTTGTTCTGATTTGTTTTTCTCTCTCATTGTTTATAATAATGATCATAATGATGCGATTCAGCTTCCCACGCTCTTGGCTTCTCTCTCTCTCTCTCTCCCTCTATTTGTCTGTTTCTCTTCCTCTTTTCATCTCTTTCTCCCCCCACACCTTCTCTTCCTCTCTCTCTCACACACACACTCTCCATCTCTTTCTCTATATTCCTCTCATTGCCTCTCTTTCACACTCACTCACTCTATCTCACCTCTCTCACAAGCTCTCTCTCTCATTTCTTTCTTCCCTTCACCACTCCATCTTTTTCTCTCGCTCCTCCTTCATTACTCCATCCCTCTCTCCCCCTTCACTCTCTCTTTCTTCTCTTCTCTCTCTCTCCTCCCTCTATCTCTCCATCTGTCTTTCCTTCTCTTCCTCCTCTGCCTGCTCATTAGTTTGGCGTTTGGCCCATCCTTGGCTCCTCTTGCCAACTCTCTTGACCAGCCCCTAGGTGTGTGTGTGTGTATATATATATACGCGTGTGTGTGTGTGTGTATACATATGTATGTGTGTGTGTAGCTCTGTTCAGCTCTGTCCTGCTTGACACTCTTCTGTGCTGCACTGTGCTGTCATGCCAGTTAGAACAACATGTTTCAGAGAGCTTGAACTGTGCAGTAGAAACTGTGTGTGTGTGTGTGTGTGTGTGTGTGTGTGTATGAGTGTGTGTTTGTGTGTGTGTGTGCTTTTCACTGGCACTAACTGTATCAGGTTTCTCATTGATGACAACATGAGTGTATAAACAGCCTTAGAGCACAAGAGTTTCTGCTTTGATTCTCTTGTCCTCTACACACTCGCCAAGTGTTGTCAGCCTTTGGCGCTGATCTACACATATTCACATTTCATAAAAGTTCAAAATGTCTTTGTCTGTATAAAACAAGCCACTAGTGCACTGATGTAAAAATAAAAAAAATAAAATAACACAGAAATAGTTTCACTAACCCCAAGCATGAGAACTCCATGTCTAACATGTCTAACATCGGTGACTGACCACAACTGAGGTAGTAGATTTCTCTCTAGAGAACTGCAGCACCTACTGTGGTCTACTTAATGTTGATGCTTTATATTGCCAGCAAAATCATATATTGTTTTCACAAGTTTTCTCAAGGAAACAGCAGTAATGCTGAAAGATTATTCAACTACTTAGAGAGCAATAATTATTATATTACATGACTATTAATTAAGTATGAATGACCATTAGCTAACTATTAATAAGAAAACCAGAGCATGTCCCACCCATTCTCTCTCATTGTTTATAATAATGATCATAATGATGCGCTTCAGCTTCTCACGCTCTTGGCATCAGACCATGTCCCACCCAGGATCAGCCACAGACACCTGAGACCTCACCTGTCCCAATCCTGTTTGATTCTCAGGTGATCACAGACCTGGAGGAGCAGCTGACGCACCTGACCCAGGAGAATGCTGAGCTGAACCGGCAGAACTTCTACTTGTCCAAGCAGCTAGACGCTGCCACCGATGAGAGGGAGGAGAGAATGCAGCTTAGTCAGGATGTGGATCGCCTGCGCCGGGAGGTGGCCGACAGAGAGATGCACCTCAACAACCAGAAACAGGTAAACATACACACACACATACACACACACACACACACACACAACTGCAGCTCAGTTAGGATGTGGACCGCCTACACCAGGAGATGCCAACAGAGAGATGCACCTCAACAACCAGAAACGGGTAAACACACCCACACACAGACACACACACACACACACACACACACACACACACACACAACTGCAGCTCAGTCAGAATGTGAATCGCCTGCACCAGGCGGACAGAGAGATGCACCTTAACAACCAAAAACAGGTAAATACTCTCTTACACACACACACACACATAGGAGAGAGAACTACAGGACTACAGGTTCTGGACAACCAAAGATACTCACACACGCACACACACAATCATCAGGTTAATCTAAAAATAAAGTTGGAGAAGCTTGTTCAGACGTGCAGGTCCAGGTAAAGAGGTGTGTGTGTGTGCATGTGCGTGTGCATGTGCGTGTGTATGTGCATGCATGTGTGTGTGTGCGTGTGTATTTCTGTGTGTGTGTATGTGTGTGTGTGAGCAGCAAAGCTCTAATGTTGCTTCTGTGAGTGTTTTACTGTGATGTTATCATTACACCTGGAAAGGTTCAATCATGACTCATCCCACCACTTTTTAAATGTAAACACGTGAGAAAGGAGAACGCACACACCTTAGCACACCACAGAAACACACATACACACACACACACACACACACAAGAAGGGAGGGGAGAACTCAAACACACCTTAACACATCACAAAACAGGTGTCAGATTTCCTGTTTTATGATGATTGCACACACACACACACACACACACACACACACACACACACACACACACACATACCAGTGATGATATCATTCACAGCAGTGATGACACTCACAGCAGGAGGCCCTAAATCCCTTCCCTAACAATGGGCTTAAAAGGCAGGCAGAGCCGTGCTCTGGACAGCTCCATTGTCCTTTAGCTTCAGCATCGGCTGGGCTACAGGAGAGACTGCAGAGAGAAATGGAGAGATTGATGTAGGAGGAGAGGAATGATGGAGAGAGTGAAAGAAATGTAAAATAAAGAGAAGAAAGCACCGTAAACAAGGAGGAATAGAGGAGAGAAGGAGGGATACAGAGGAGAGAGAGCGAAATGGTGAAAATGGAAGGGAAAATGGAGAGAGAGGGGATGAGTGAACACACTAAAGACAGGAGAGGAGAAGTGAAGAGTAAAGGAGGGATGCAGAAGAGAGATAGAGGAGGAGAGGATGGAGAGAAAAAAAAGAAGAATGGAAACGGAGGAGGGGGTGAAGTGAAGAGGAGGAGAAGATGAAAAATGAGTGGATGATAAGATGAGTGGGATAACAGAAGGAAATATAAAGAGAAGGAGAGTGAGAGAAGAGAAGAGGAGTATAAAGAGAAGGAGAGTGAGAGAAGAGAAGAGGAGTATAAAGAGAAGGAGAGTGAGAGAAGAGAAGAGGAGTATAAAGAGAAGGAGAGTGAGAGAAGAGAAGAGGAGTATAAAGAGAAAGAGAGTGAGAGAAGAGAAGAGGATAGGAAGAACAACAAAGAGAGAAGAGTGGAGGAGGAAAGAATGAGGGGAGAGAACAGGAAGAGAAGAGAAAATATAACGAGAGGAAAATGACAAAAGGGGAAGAGGAAGAGAAGAACAGGAGGCTAAAGAAATGGAAAGGAAAAAGATGAGACGAGGAAAGGAGGAGGAGAAGGAAAGATGGAAGAGAGGAGACATGAAGGAGAAGCAGAGGTGGAGGAAAAGAGGAGATGGTGGAGAGAAGGAGTGGGCCTAAGGAGGAGGAGAGGACTGGAGAGCAGTGAGACTGCAGAGTGCTCTGAGCACACGCCCACGGGAGTGTGTGTGTGTGTCTGTCTGTGTGTGCATGTGTGTGTGTGTGTGGGCGTACAGCATCTCCATCCCTACAGTTGCGTAATCAGAGAGGATGATGGGTATGGGAGAGGTGAGTGGGAGGGATGTGTCATCAGCGCTCTCACAGGTCGAGTTGGCCCAGGATGCATGGACATCACAGAGAGAGAAGGAGAGAGAGACAGGGAAAAAGGGAGAGGGACAGAGAGAGAGGGAAAAAGGGAGGGGGGGGGGAGTAAGAGATGTGCTGGAGAACTTCTGTGGTGGTTTCAGCAGTACCAGTAGCATCATTCACAGCCGTGGGGCTATATTAGGAGACACTCTTCTCAGGACTCTCCTCTCCTCTCCTCTCCTCTCCTCTCCTCTACTTCCCCCCTCCCTCCCCTCTCTTCTCTTCTCACTTCTTCTCTCCCCTCCTCTCCTCCCGTCTCTCCTCCTCTCTTTTCCTCTCCTCTCCCCCTCCCTCTCCTCCCCTCTTCTCTTCTCCTATCCTCTCCACTCCTCTCCCTCTCTCCCTCTCGTTTCCTCTCCTGTGCAGTGCTGGCATCAGTCTCAAGGAGGAGGAGTGAGTGTGTGCTTTGCAGCTTCAGCACACCTGTCAGAACAGCACACTGCTCCCCCATCAACCACACACATACACACACTCACAGCCACACACACACACACACACACACACACACACACACACACTCTAAACCAACATTCTATACAGACCCTAGTATATATTATATCTATTTACTGATTAAGCCCCAGTACCCTCAACACCTAATAAGCAGAAGGATCCTAATTAGATCCTTAATTATATCTGTGTTAGTTTGCCCATCTCCTCTGTCTGATTCAGATCCTGTTCTCCTTGTGTTCCCAATAGAACCTAGAGATGCTGATCCCTTTGTCCCCTTTAGAACATAGAGACTGTGTGTCTTGCTACGGTTCTCTGTAGAACATAGAAATATTCCTTCCTGTCCCTTGTAGAATATACAGATACTGACATGTTTGTGTGTTCCCTGTGTCCTCTGTAGAACATTCTGACCCCGTTCTCCCGTTCCCTGTAGATCATAGTGACATTAATCTGTGTGTTCCTGCTGTCTTCTGTAGAACTTAGAGATGCTGATATGTGTATGTGTTCCGCATGTTCTCTGTAGAACCTACAAATTCTGATGTGTGTGTGTGTGTGTGTGTGTTCCCCATATCTCCTGTAGAATATCTAGAACATGTTACCCTCCTGTCCCCCGTAGAACGTTGAGGCAATGTGTGTGTGTGTTCCCCATGTCCCGGAGGAACACTGCGACCATGATGTGTGTGTGTTCCCTCTGCCTCCTATAGAACATTGAGACCCTGAAGACGACGTGTACCATGCTGGAAGAACAGGTTCTAGAGCTGGAGACCCTGAACGACGAGCTGATGGAGAAGGAACGCCAATGGGAGGCCTGGAGAACCGCTTTGGACGAGGAGAAGAACCAGGCTGAGAGGAGAGCCAGGGAACTCCAGAGACAACTGGACAATGAGAAACAGAGCAGGTCAGACACAAACACACACACACACACACACATACGAGCACACACTCATACTAACTGACCATATGTACTTATATGCTTAGGGATTGATAGGTGCATACACACAGGGTGTGATTTGTAGGGGGGGCAGAGGTAAAAACCAGAGGGGGGGGGAATTTTATCCTTGGGGGGATAAAACCCTGTCAATAATAAAAAAAACACAGCTATAATCTACATTGTTGGTACTACTACTACTAACTACTACTAACTACCCTACTAACTTTCAACCTGACCCGAATTGTTGGTAATCTCGTTGGTAATCACGAACGACAATCTCTGCAACTTGTTTTCTGCCATCTCCACGCTCCCTGTGTCAACAGCAGAATGTGAATGAGGATTTAGTGCTATGAATCATATCCTTACTGATGAGCGCAACAGAATAAATGTGTCCACACTGAACGCTCTTCTTTTCTTCGCTGTTAATGGGCCACATGTGTGTTCGTTCCCTGCGCAGAGGTTCGCAGAGATGTGGATAAAAGAAGAACGACACACTGCAGACAGGAAAAAGGACACATGAAATCCGACATCAGAGCAAACTATTTATTTAGTTTTATAATTAGTTACTTTGACATAACATGTGAAACCATATTTTATGACATGAAATCCTTATTGTTACGTTTTACAGACCGATCCCTTTAGGCTAATTTTCCTCTACCAATCCTCTGACATGTATCCATGGTTCTGAAGCCCAAATAAGACATCACATCGTGGCCAGCACAGAAAATGAAATGTTTCATGTGTTTTTAAGTTTGCATTGAAGATGAATGCTCATCTGTTCATCATTTAGGCACAGATTGATTGCTTATTTTTTCATGATTAAAAAACAACAACAAAAAAACATCCCCCCCTCTGTTTTTTTGACAAATCGCACCCTGCATACACACATCCACACACACGCACACACACACACACACACTCACACAAACACACATCATATGCATACATTATGAGAGACAGAGATGAGACAGATAGATGTACACACACACACACGCACACACACACATACAAACTCATACTATATGCTTAGAGACAGATAGACACACACACACACACACACACACACAGACGCACACACACACACACACACACACACACATACACACACACACACACACAAGCCTTCATTTCAGTCGTGCAGTGCAGAGCATATTTGCATGGTGTGTCAGGGGTGTGTGTGTGCATTTCTTTTGATGTGGGTTTTAATGCATTCATAAGCATCTGATCCTTGGAGAATATTCTCCATGCTCTCTATTCTACATGCGTGTGTGTATATGTAACTAGCACATTCATGCATGCATGTATGTGTGTGTGTGTGTGTATGTGTGTGTGTGTGTATATGTGTGTGTGTGTAACTAACACATTCTGAGACATCATGACTGCATGGCAGAAAGAGAAAGCCTTGAGAAGGAGAATATTGGCAAAAGAGACTGTTGAGAAGGAGGCACTGCAGAAAGAGATAGGAAGAGAGGGAAGCATTGTAGAAAGAGAGAGGAAGAGAGGGAAGCATTGTAGAAAGAGAGAGGAAGAGAGGGAAGCATTGTGGAAAGAGAGAGGAAGAGAGGGAAGCATTGTAGAAAGAGAGGGAAGCATTGTGGAAAGAGAGGAAGAGAGGGAAGCATTGTGGAAAGAGAGAGGAAGAGAGGGAAGCATTGTAGAAAGAGAGGGAAGCATTGTGGAAAGAGAGGAAGAGAGGGAAGCATTGTGGAAAGAGAGAGGAAGAGAGGGAAGCATTGTGGAAAGAGAGGGAAGCATTGTGGAAAGAGAGGAAGAGAGGGAAGCATTGTGGAAAGAGAGAGGAAGAGAGGGAAGCATTGTGGAAAGAGAGGAAGAGAGGGAAGCATTGTGGAAAGAGAGAGGAAGAGAGGGAAGCATTGTGGAAAGAGAGAGGAAGAGAGGGAAGCATTGTAGAAAGAGAGGGAAGCATTGTGGAAAGAGAGGAAGAGAGGGAAGCATTGTGGAAAGAGAGAGGAAGAGAGGGAAGCATTGTGGAAAGAGAGGAAGAGAGGGAAGCATTGTGGAAAGAGAGAGGAAGAGAGGGAAGCATTGTAGAAAGAGAGGGAAGCATTGTGGAAAGAGAGAGGAAGAGGCAAAAGGAACAGTGCTGGATTGAAATTACTGGCATAGTCATTGTCATTACTGGCATAGTCATTGTCATTACTGGCATAGTCATTGTCATTACTGGCAAAGTCATTGTCATTACTGGCATAGTCATTGTCATTACTGGCATAGTCATTGTCATTACTGGCATAGTCATTGTCATTACTGGCATAGTCATTGTCATTACTGGCAAAGTCATTGTCATTACTGGCAAAGTCATTGTCATTACTGGCATAGTCATTGTCATTACTGGCAAAGTCATTGTCATTACTGGCATAGTCATTGTCATTACTGGCATAGTCATTGTCATTACTGTCATAGTCATTGTCATTACTGGCATAGTCATTGTCATTACTGGCATAGTCATTGTCATTACTGGCAAAGTCATTGTCATTACTGGCATAGTCATTGTCATTACTGGCATAGTCATTGTCATTACTGGCATAGTCATTGTCATTACTGGCATAGTCATTGTCATTACTGGCATAGTCATTGTCATTACTGGCATAGTCATTGTCATTACTGGCAAAGTCATTGTCATTACTGGCATAGTCATTGTCATTACTGGCATAGTCATTGTCATTACTGGCATAGTCATTGTCATTACTGGCATAGTCATTGTCATTACTGGCATAGTCATTGTGGCAAGCAGAGAAAACACACTTAGCATGCCTTATACTTTGTGTGTGTGTGTGCGTGTGCGTGTGTGTGTGTGTATTGTGTGCAGCTATGCAGCCACTGGATCTCTCAATGGGGATGTGGTGCAGCTTGTGAGATCAGTGAAGCTTGGCCTTAAAGTGCAGAGTGATGACAAAGTTACTAAGCCATTGACAAGGACGGCACAGACATCCACAGTACTCAACACACAGACACACAGCAGGAGCAGCCATTGACACACACACACACACACACACAGCAATCAATCAGCAATCAGCACACACATTCAATACACAAAAATACACCAGCACAGCATCTGACACACACACACACACAAACACACACATTTAGAGTTTGTTTAAAGTAATTTTGCTAATATATATATGATACTGCCGCTGGGGTGATGAGGTATTCACTCTTCTTGGTTGTACAACAAGTTTTATGAAACTTGTGACATAATTCACATAATCATTCGTATTAATCTATCTGTGTGTGTGTGTGTGTGTGTGTGTGTGTGTGTGTGTGTGGCCTTGTAACATTGTATGTATTTAAACCCTAACAAAAATGTCTTTGTGAATATGAACAGTGTTTGTATAGTTTGTATGTTATACACACACACACACACATATGGACAATTCCGTTCAAAACTGGCACTGCAACACAATGGCATGGTATGGTATCATGTAAATGATGATTACATTAAATTTAAGCATTCACTCTTCTTGGTTGTACAACAAGTTTTATGAAACTTGTGACATAATTCACATAATCATTCGCATCATATAAATACTGTGGCATTTTGTTGGTGTTAAGGACGTGACAGTTTGTGTGGAATTGCCCATAATTATTGCCCTTGAGCAGTGAGTGGGATGGGAGATTGGTGTGTGTTTACGTTGAGTGTGGGTGTGTTTGTAGGGGAGGGGGAGGCGCATGTTGTATGTTGTTGCCAAGCACCATATTGTCAGCTTTATGACCTCATTCCCTAGTTCACCTCATGACCTTCTCAGATCAGCCCCACTTCACGAGTGTCACTGGTGACGTCAACAATAGTGTTTCTGTCTGTGTGTGTGTGCAGGTTGCGAGCGGATCAGCGTAGCTCAGAGTCTCGTCAGGCCGTGGATCTGGCTGTGAAGGAACACAAGGCTGAGATCCTTGTACTCCAACAGGCCCTGAAGGACCAGAAACTCAAGGCTGAGGGCCTCTCTGACACGGTCTGTCTCTCTGACACAGTCTGTCTGTCTCTCTGACACGGTCTGTCTGCCTCTCCGACATGGTCTGCCTGTGTCTCTGTCTCTCTCTCTAACCAATCAGAGCCTCTCTGAAGTGGTCCATCTGTCTTTCTAACCAATCAGGGTCTATCCGACATGGTCTGCCACATCTGTCTCTCATCTCTCTGTCTAACCAATCAGGACCTCTCTGACAGTCTACATGTCTGTCTGTCTCTGTCTGCCTGTCTTTCTACTTGTCTAACCAATCAGGATCTCTTCGACACGGTCTGTCTGTCTGTCCTTTTTTTCCGTCTGTCTGTCTCTCTGTCTGTCTCTCTGTCTAACCAGTCATCCATGCAAAGACCAGAAACTTATGCTGAGGGCCTGGAAATGATCTGTCTGGCTCAATCAGTCAGGTTTTGTGCTTGCAGACCACCTGAGGCTTGTCTTCGTTTATTCCAGATGCTACTTCATGACTTGCCCAACTGTGTATCAATGTAATTGTTTTTTGATTAAACTGTTTAAAATTATTATGCCTGCCTTTGAAGTACAACAACCATTTAAGACATGTCAGAGTCATTGCCTCTCTCTGACACCAAGCTGGCAGATGTGCATGTTGGCAGGTAGAATATTGTTGGACAACAACTGGTTCTCCAAGCATGACACAGCACTGTATGTGACTGTATGTATGTATGTATGTATGTATGTATGTATGTATGTGACAGTATGTGAAGTATGTATGTATGTATGTGACTGTATGTGAAGTATGTATGTATGTGACAGTATGTGAAGTATGTATGTATGTATGTGACAGTATGTGAAGTATGTATGTATGTATATGACAGTATGTGAAGTATGTATGTATGTGGCCTTGAGGCCTTGACATCCAGTCTTGTTGTCTTATCTCATTGTGTGTGATCAGATAGCACAGGCAGTGTGCCTCAAACTGACTTTTGTGACACAAACCTGTTTTTGTCCCCCCCATCCCCCCTCACACCCTACACACACACACACACACACACGCACACACAGCTGGGGGACCTGGAGAAGAAGCATGCCATGCTGGAGATGAATGCTCGCAGTCTGCAGCAGAAGCTGGAGTCAGAGAGAGACCTTAAGCAGAGGCTCATGGATGAGGTACACAACACACATGTTATACTAACTACATGTGCTGTTTTTGTTTGACACAAATGCACCTCTTCCTTTCTTCATCTTTAGAATTCTCATTTAGTATTTAAGTGATAGGACACTTCAAATTTGGACTTGCACTACTGGGTCCTAGAGTGAGCAAGTCTGGAAGTCAGTATTGTCTACGTTCTGCCTGAGTGTTCCATCTAAATACAGCATACAGCAAAATCTGAGCAAGATGAGTTCCAACAGGAGATGGTGTCTGAGTTCTCTCTCCACCTCCTGCACTCAGGGCCTCTTATGTAACTCCCTCCACCAGCTTGTCTTTAACACCAGTGCTGCTGGGGCTTATGGAAGGCCATGGGAGCATTCATACAGATGGGTTTGATATGGCTTTCATTCCTTGTCTGTGTCTAAAACTTTTTCTTTCTTTCTCCCTCTCCCTCTCTCTCTGTCTCGCTCTCTTTCTCTCTGTATTTGTGTGTGTGTGTGTGTATGTGTGTGTGTGTGTGTATGTGTGTGTATCTCCCCCCTTCTTACAGCAAGCAAAGCTGCAGCAGCAGCTGGATATGCAGAAGAACCACATCTTCCGCCTGACACAGGGTTTGCAAGATGCCCTGGACCAGACTGACCTGCTGAAGACTGAAAGAACTGACCTGGAGTACCAGCTAGAGAACATCCAGGTACACAAGAACCTACTGCAGTGGGTTCTAAAACACATCTGTTCTAGAACATCCATGTATGCAACGCCCTACTGGACAGAGCATTCTAAAAAAGACATATTGGTTCTAGCTAGATAATCCAGGTACCCAACACCTTTCTGGACAGTGTTTTAAAACAAACCTGTTCTAGGTAGACAATGGTTAGCAAACATTCGGGCATAAAACACTGAAGCAGCATCATACCCCACCCAGAACCTGAAAGAACGTAATGGCGAAAAACCAGAATGAAAAAGATCTGGGGTACATTAACAAAATGCTGCAATGTAATTGCCCATCACCAGCTAACCAAGTTGCTAACTGCTTAGCCAATATGTAAGTGACGGACAGTGTTGACCCTCATATCCCCCCTGCCATGAGTCTGTGGCCATCATGACTCCCACATGTGGTTGTTAGCTAAGGGTGCTACTTTGGCGCCCCCTGCAGGCTGTCTACACCCAGGAGAAGGTGAAGATGGAGGGAACCATTACACAGCAGACCAAACTCATAGACTTTCTCCAGTCCAAGGTGGACCACCCCTCAAAGAAGAAAAAGGTTACACACATTACACATATAGGGAACCCCTAAATAGACCTTTAATTTGAGCCTTTGATTAATGAGCGAAACATGCAGCCATGAATTCTGTTCATTATCAAAGCAGAAATATGATATAAAATAAAGCTTGTAGATATCTTTGAAAAATGACCTGAAGTTTGTAATTAATCTCATAAGCACTGACCACACTGTTCCATTCATCAAAGGTTGCTCTCTGCTTTGTGTAGGACTTGCATGCAAAGGTGTCAGAAAGATCACATAGTCCTCTGGTAATCATCTCTTTAACATTACTTAACATCTCTGTTGAAGGAATGCATCTAACCTTCTAATGTCTCTCTAAGCTAATTACTAATCATTGTACAGAATGCCCAGAAATCCCCATCATCATTTTGCATTGTCTTGCCTCCTGAAAATACCTTTGTATCATTTCTCTGCACTATCCTGGCATGCAGACTCTCTCTAGACTACCCTCTAGAATGTTCTTTGGCTTTTCTATATTACACCTCTGGGAATTTACTCAGACATCTCTAGAAAGTATTTCAAAACCATCTCTCTCTTTAACATCCTCAAAGCAGCACTATGCGAAGTTTCAGTCTAAAGCTGGCAAGCTACCTTAAAATACTTTTTATACACCACTCAGAGTCAAATTGGCATGGGTAGATGTTTGCTTACGTGCTAACTGGTGTTGAGGTGGAAGGTTTTCAATTTTTCAACTTCAAATTTGTCAACAGTGTGTTCCAGCCTGGAGCACAGATCTACATAATGCAGCATCAATCAAAATAAATTTGAGCACGGGACCAAAAGTACATGCTGCATAAAGCATAAGCAAAACTGTCGCATAGTGTTAAAACGACATTTCAAGACTTTTTTGAGAGCTTCCCTACTTGGGACCTCTAAAAAGGTCACTCTCGAGGAGATCCACCTGAGACTGCCTGTTGTGTGTGTAATTGTTGACTTGTGAACGTCGTTAACCCGTGCGTGTCTATCTAGCAGGGAATCTTTGGTGGACGTCGGCGGGAGGACGTGCTGGCTGCCTTGGCAGCCCAGGGGCAGGGCCAGGTGCCCACTGTGCCCACTGTGACTCCCGTTCCTCTGCAGTACAGCGACCTAAAGAACGCTCTAGAGAAAGAGCGCGCCCGCTGCTCAGAGCTGGAAGACGTGCTGCAGAAGACCCGCTTGGAGCTAAGAGATGGTCAGAACCTATGTATTTGTGTGTGTGCCATTGCCAGTATTCACTGCAAGTGTCTTGAGCTGAGTTGGTGCATAAACTTGCATTAACTCCATTAGCATTGCTAACTTAGCTGAGACTCTGGCTTTGTTAGCATTTCTTCAAGTACTATGCTACTTTATCCCTAGCACGGGCAACAGCAAATGAGCTACTGCACAAGCTACAATAGCAAACACAGACAGAGAGCTTCATAGTTAGGCTAACATACAATAGGTAACCAGTGAAATTCTGCCGTGCTGTGCCCTGGCCTTTAATGAAGCTAGCAGCTTCTTAAATTGCTGTCAAATGAGCCGTTGAGGCACAGCAGGAGGCATCTCTGTGATTGAACCCAGGCTTTACTCGTGCTTGGCTCTGTCATGAAGGATTAGTAGACTTCCGTAGGAGGAGACGTCTTAAAGCCTCCTCTCTCCTGCCTCATGAAAATGCATGCACTCTTCCCTGGTGACAAGCAGGTGCACAGAGCCTGGGAGACTTTTTCAGAAGCAAAGCAGTGTTTCACACACAGCACATTCCCCATAGCAATCATTTCATTTCACCCAAAACAGTTTGTCCAATACCTCAAGGTGTCTTGGAGTTAATTTCCCACTTTACAGAGCACCAGATATCACCCATTCAGAACAAATAATACTTTTCTCCAATAATAAAAATGTTCATTTATCCAGGGCACCTTGTTGAAATAAAATAGAGGGTTGTCAGCATTGAGGGCTGTCCTTCTGACTCTCTCATTGCCTGGGGTGATTTTATGTTGCTCTGCGGTCTCTCCCAGCTCTCCAGTTTAAGGCCATCGATCACGGGGGAACCCCTGCCACCCCTGGCCTGGCCCGCCAGCAGCTCATGATGTCCACCAAGTCCAACAAGTCCCCCGAGCACCAGCCCAACTCTGGAGCACTGGCCCCCTCCAACTCTGGACGCCGTAAGGAGAGCACCAATGAAGGTGAGTCCCTCTGGTGGCAGACAGAACTCATCCCAACTCTACACATCCTCTGCTAATGGTATGCACACTTTGGGCTGACACTTTGGTCGGACGTATTAGGTTAGTATTTCACCTGTTGATGAGTGTCTGTGGCCAAAATACAACCTCTGAGACCTCTGCCAATTAGTTTGCTGCAAATTTAACATGTTGAATCACAGACCAATCGGCACAGGCAGCTGTCCATATATCGGTACAGGTATCATGGTCAATTCTCTGAAGGTGGCCTGGTGTGTGCACATTATAACAATACACATCCCTAAGCTGACCACTACTCATCTCCTAACTCAACACTACACATCCTTTATCCCAACATTATACATGCTTCACTAACTCAATACTATACATACTCTACTAATTCAACATTACACATAGGTATGCCAACACTACACAGCCCTCACCAATTCAACACTACTCATCCCCTACTAATTCAACACTACACATCTGTTATCCCAATACTACACATATGTATCTCAAAACTACACATCCCTTACTAACTCAACACTACACATCCTCTACTAATTCAACAATACACATTCTTTATCGACAACACTACACATACATATCCCAAAACTACACATCCTCCACTAATTCAGCACTACACATCCCTCACTAACTAACGCTACACATTCCCACTAACTCACATTTCACATTCTCGACTACCTCAAGCCATTATCATTGACCAAGTCAACCCACTACATCCTCAACCAACTGAATACAAAAGATCCTCCATTTACTCAGTAAGCACAGTACCCTGCACCAACTCAACCTAATACTCTACCAGCTCAGCCCAATAGCCCTTACTCTACCAGCTCAGCCCAATCCAGCACAGCTCTACTGGCGTATCCAGGTGCTGCTTACTGTAAGTCAGGAAGTCACTGAGATTTTGGTCTGATTTTAGCAGGCCATTAGAGTTTAGAATCAGACTGATTTCCTGTCCAGTTGGTTGTTGTTTAGCAACTATAAGATTTTCTGCCAGCTCACCACGCCCATTTAGGAAACGCAACAAAAAATTGTACTGGTTTCCCGCTGCCTTGCACTGTTGACTGATAGAATAAGCACAGAACTTACTTACAACTGATTAAAATGCGTAATGGGTTACTACGATGACCAAAGCTGAAAAAAAATCACATAGTATCTGTTTTACTCTACCATTTCAGTACATTCATTCACTACTTATCAAGTACATATATATACTACTTATCCAGTGCAGGTAAAAGCTCATACCTATCCTTAATATACACTATACCAGGGGTCAGGAAGCCGCAGCCCTCCAGCGCCCCCTATGCGTCCCTTTGCCTCGGAGAGAAGATTAAATAACAGTAAACAAAAATTCATATTTTATATGTTTTACCTTTCCTATGATTGTTATAGGCTTAAAGTAAACCATCAAATTGAAAACAAATATTTGGGCAATTCTATACAACTAACACCAATAAAATGCCATGATATTTTTGTATGATGCAGATGATTATGTGAAAAGTTTCATGAAAAGTAGTTTTACAACAAGAAGAGTGAATGCTCAAATTTTATTTAATCATCATTCACATCATACCACACCATGGCATTGTACTGGAATTATGTACGTGACAATTCTGCATGGAATTGCCCATTTAGCCTGTACATGACCTAAAATTTTTTTTTTCTCTTTGTCAAGACAAAGTGTGCGGCAGGTTATATCCTAGCAGCACATATTTAAAGCTCAGACTTGGTGGTAGAGGACAAGTGATGAAACGGTTCGCTGTTCATAGAACACGTTCATAGAACTAAAAGATCAAAACCTCCAAATATCCAAATTGGATAGAGTTGTTCTTCATGATCGATATAATAACATCACAGCTGCTGGAGTAGTCAGTAATGCAATTTGAGTGCAGTATGTAAGCTAGTCCTCCATTTTGGCTAAAGATGTAAACTTTCTTAGCCTCTCTGAATGAGTTCAGAGGACAGAAAAGTAGGCTTAACAGATATTTTCATCGGCATACAAAAAAAAAAACGTTCATCCAGATTCAGCAAATTGCACTTCATGCTCGATGTAATAACATCTAAATTTGTCAAACACAAACCTCCTAGAAAAGGGGCGCACAGCCTTTCTTCCCATCTCTGAGAGTTCAGAGGACCGAAGAATAAGCCTATCAGATGTTGTTATTGGAATACAAAAAAAAATGTTTGAGAAGATTTGGCGAGTTTGGAAAGGACTCCCTTTCACACCCCTGGCTGTTGATACATCACTGTTAATCTACCCTTGAGATGGAATAGGCTGTTGTAACCGACTAATAAGATATTTGGACATCTAAACCAGAAAGATAGATAGATTCTTAGACAGATGAGCACAAAAGTGTGAACTTTGTGTTTGGAGCATGCAAAATCCATGATCAAATTCCATGATTTAAGTTCCATGTCATGTTGAATAGCCTTTAACACCCCAAAAATGTTTTTATTCTATACTGCAGACTTAGGCTACCGTATTTTAATAGATTACAAGCTCAAGTAGCAAAATACTCAATACTCGATGAGTTGACATCGAGACAAGCAGGCCCCAGGCATGTGATCACACCCTGTATCTGACCGAAAATGGCCCTTTACAGAAATAAGGTTGCCGACCCCTGTACTATATAGTTACTGCTATGCTGACAGGGAAAACTTGTGTGTGTGTGTGTGTGTGCGTGTGTCTATGGGTGTATGTTAAGCTCACGCTCTCTTTCTTCATGGCTCTCTCTGATCCCTCTCTCTTCTCTCTGATCTCTTTTCTTCTCTTCCCTCCTCCTCTGGTCTGCCTATGAATCCTGCTCTTTCTTACACTCCACAGACAAAAGAAGGGTGACTTTTGAAAGTAAGTTGCATTGAGGTAGCTTAGCTTTCTTCTCATGTTTTCTTTTGATTTGTTTATTTTTATTATTTATCTATTTACTTCCCCATATCGGGGCAACGTCTAAACTAGATCTGGTCCATAGCTGGGCCAGATCTGGTCTAGACTTGGCCCCTATCTGGGTCCCTGTCCCTCTCTGCTCTATCTTCTAATGCTCCCCTAAAGCACAGACTAGCCAATGGCGGCTGCGCCAGATTTGGAAGCTCTGCACCAGAATTCCCCCATGAGGCACAAGAGGACACGGTGGATCCCTTAGCTTAGCCTAGCCTAGCCTGTGGGCTCTGGGCAAATTAAACATGTGCTACAGCCTAAGTCTCAGTAACAGAAGCAAAGACAAGCCGTGCTGTGCTACTGGACAACTTTTACAGCAGATATGTTTCTTATTTATAAACAACAAACAAACAAACAAAACACACATCATGAATAGAATAATGAGTAGTTGTGTTCTCGTCTGTCTGAGTGCAAGGCTTTGTAAATCTGAAGCATGTGGGCCTCTTTGAGCTGCGTGGAGTTGAATTACCTCCCCTTGTTTAATCCTCCCGCTGAACCCATCTCTGGGAGTCGGAGATTGCATGTACCTTCCCCCTGCTTCCCTGCTGTGAGAGACCACATGATGATGGTGGTGGTGGTGGTGGTGGTGGTGGTGGTGATGATGATGATGATGATGATGATGTTGAATCTGTCCTGCTCCTGTTCTCTCTTTCTCTCTACCTTTGTTTCTCTCTACCTCTCTCTCCTCTTGCTTTTCTTGCTTTGATATCCCCCGTTCCCCCATCCCACTCATTAGGCGCTCATAGCATTACTATTTAATTGTGTTCATGTTGTTTGATATCTTGTCTTATCCACAAACTTACATAAACATGCAGCATTAAAAATCCGAATGGGCGCAGTTGGAAACCAGCTATAAAGGTCTACTTACTAAGTCATACAATTTGAAGAAATGGAGGCATCTTCTGAAAGTCAAAATAAATTATACAGTATAAAAGTTAGAATTATTGTAGTGGTTTGAAGCCTAGTATAAATGCCTGCACACAGAGTGAAACGGGTGTATAAGGAAATAGCAAGTGTGTTTGTTGTATTTTGTAATTCACTTTTTGCAAATGAGTAAACACACACAATGCCTCTGAAGCTGAAGCTGTTCTAGCCATCAGAGTGGCATGTGGTTGTGATGGTGTGCCCATATCGTGCCATACAGTGGGATGTTTGCTCTCTGCCTTGCAGGCATGACAATCTGGAGATTACCAACAAAAGTCCATTATCTCACACCTAAGTAAATCATGTTCTAGTCCTACAACAGTTTTGGCAAAGTATCTGCAATGCATTTGAGATTTGTCAATATTGTCTGGATTCGTTATCTTGTTAGTGAATAAATTGCACTCTAGTTTGATTGCCTATATATGGTATTATCTGCAATGGATTTGAGATTTGTCTGGATGTACTGAGTGAGTATGCCGCCACATACTAGTGAACATTCTAGAATGTGAGGTGCAGGAAGACAACTCATCCAGTTGAGATTAGAGAAGTTTAATAGGCTCTTGTGTTACTTTTTGTTCTCATTGTTGCTCATTTTGTTCCAAAATGACATCAAGGCAGCAGAAAATCCTGTTAAATGACTGCACACAAATGTATTATTTAGAAGCCACTCATCTATTCACATCAGCTGTGTGGTCATTTTAATTTGCTAGCAGACGCTGACAAAGTGACAGACAGTGAATGAGGTGGCTGTACCCTAGAACAGATGGGTCAGCAGGAGGCGCTCTCTCCAATTAAACTTCCAACATGGTCAGAGAGCAGGAAGCATACGTAATTAAAGTCAGCAGAGATGCAACAAAGTCACCGCTTATTCATCGGTGGCTGTGCATGGATCAGTGTGGATGAATAGACTAATTTACTTGCCATGTTGTCGTGCCTTTTTTGCAACCCTGACAAAGAGGGAACTAATTCCTTGAGCTGGGCCAGCACTGCGTAATTACAGGCTTGCTTAGGATAATTATAAGTCTCAAAGTGCTTGAGGAACTCCCACACTCCTAAAAATGTCCTCCCAAACAAGCAATGGAGGTGCCTGGGTGGTGGTTTTGAATGATGATGAAGATGACGATGAGGAGGATGGATGATGGGCCAGTTATAACCAAGAAAACTAAACACACTAGGATACTGAAATACATTTTGCACAGAGATATCTCACTGCTGTACTACTTATAGTACTTGTGATCTGGGAACTGGTTGTGATGGCATGGACATCTACTACAGCATTTCAGGCTTTCCTTGAAAGCCCTTTAAAATGTTTTTGAATGATTTTCTTAATGATTTGAATGTGTTTCTAAAATTATTATGCCCTTGTCGTTTATCACGTGTCATGGTTACAGTGTCATGGTTACAGTGTCATGGTTACAGTGTCATGGTTACAGTGTCATGGTTACAGTGTCATGGTTACAGTGTCATGGTTACAGTGACATGCTGTAAACCTCCCTGATCCCATTCTCCTGTAGGCCAAAGGGTTTCACTGGACAGCCCCATGTGTTATATCTGTGAAAGCACAGCCCCATGTGTTATATCTGTGAAAGCACAGCCCCATGTGTTATATCTGTGAAAGCACAGCCCCATGTGTTATATCTGTGAAAGCACAGCCCCATGTGTTATATCTGCGAGACCCCGATGGACTGCTCCATGCGTTGTATCTGTGAGAGATCTGTGAGAGCCCATGGACAACTCTATGCGTTCTATCTGTGAGAGCCCCATCTGTGAGAGCACCATGGACAGCTCCATGCGTTCTATCTGTGAGAGCACCATCTGTGAGAGCACCATGGACTGCTCCATGCACTGTATCTGTGAGAGATCTGTGAGAGCACCATGGACCGCTCCATGCACTGTATCTGTGAGAGATCTGTGAGAGCACCATGGACAGCTCCATGCGTTATATCTGTGAAAGTACAGCTCGATGTGTTCTATCTTTGAGAGCCCCACAGACAGCTCCATGCGTTATATCTGTGAGATCCCCATCTGTGACAGCACCATGGACAGCTCCATGCATTGTATCTGTGAGAGCCCTATGTGTTTTATCTGTGAGAGCCCTTTTATACATGTTGTGCAAGTCCACTGCAGACTTTTACATGGAGCTGGCTGTCTACACAACCTGTCTCTCTCTCACGGGGCTGTGTGTGTGTGTGTGTGTGTGTGTGTGTGTGTGTGTGTGTGTGTGACAGAGAGAGAGAGAGAGACAGTAAGACCATGTGAGAACATGAGTATGCCTGAGAGCGTGTGAGTGTGTGAATAAAGATTTGTGTGTGTGTGTGTGTGAGAGAGAGTGTAGAGAATAAATGTGTGTGTGTGCGTGTGTACATGTTTGAGCCTGTGTGTTAGTGTAAGTGCCAGTGAATGAGTGTTTGTGTGTGTGTTTGAATCCCAGTAAATCCCATGACTCTGCTGATGCTCTGGTTGCCTGGTTACAGAGTACAGTCGGCGTGGGAAGGACCGCCTCCACCATAACTCCTCCCATCGCTTCACCCAGGGGCTGAATATGCGTGCCGCCAAATGCACCGTCTGTCTCGACACTGTTCACTTTGGCCGACAGGCTACAACCTGCATCGGTCAGCATACACACACACACACACACGCACGCACGCACGCACATACACACTCACAACACAGCGCACACACACATTCACAACACAGCACATGCGCACACACACACACACGCACAGCATGTGCACACACACACTTCACTCTGCACCATACCATCTGTCTCTAGTGCTAACTTGAGTGTCTCCATTATATGCAAGTACAAGTAATTGCAAAACCATGAGGCTCAGTTTAAAACAAGCCTATTCAGTTGCTCCCTGTTTTCTTTTCTCCCTAATGATGGTTACCCCTAACAACAGTTATCCTTAACAACAGTTATCCTTAACAACAGTTATCCCTAACAACAGTTATCCTTAACAACAGTTATCCCTAACAAGTTATCCCTAACAACAGTTATTTCCGCTTTGCTAATGATAATAGTAACCACAGCAACAATAACAACAGCAGTAATCCATTTCCTGTGTGTAAGTGTGTCTCCACCTCTGCCCTGTGCAGAGTGCCATGCTCTGTGCCACCCCAAGTGCTCCCCGTACCTGCCTGCGTCGTGTGGAGCACCCTCAGACTACGCCCTCCACTACTCAGAGGTGCTTTGTCGGGACAAGGGCAGCTCCTCAGGCCTGCCCCTCAAGGACACCAGTGGGCACCTACGGCTGGAGAGCTGGATGAAGATGCCCAGGTATGCCCACACACACACACAAACACACACAGAGACACACACACATGCATACACATACAAACACACACACACACACACGCACCCACACATGCACAAATACACAAACAAACATGCGCAAAAACACACCTTTGGATACATACACGCACACACACACACGCATGCGTGCTCATACAAACACACTCCTTTGATGAAATGTATTCCAGAAGCAGCTCATGCAGCACTGTTTCTGTTTCTCTGTGTGTGTGTGTGTGTGTGTGTGTGTCCTGCAGGAATGGGAAGCGCGGCCAGGGTTGGGAGAGAAAGTATGTTATGCTGGACGCCACCAAAGTGGTCATCTATGACTCCGAGCCCAGAGAAGGTTGTGTCCCTCTGTCTAATTGAGATTATCTCTGTAAATGAGTTTGAGTTGAGTATCTCTGTCTCTATTAGACTCAGCAAAACCTGTGGATGAGTTTGAGTTGAGTATCTCTGTCTCTATCAGACTCAGCAAAACCTGTGGATGAGTTTGAGTTGAGTATCTCTGTCTCTTTCAGACTCAGCAAAACCTGTGGATGAGTTTGAGTTGAGTATCTCTGTCTCTTTCAGACTCAGCAAAACCTGTGGATGAGTTTGAGTTGAGTATCTTGGATGGAGAAGTGCTGGTTCATGGAGCTGTGGGGGCATCAGAGCTGCCAAACACTGCTAAGTCAGGTAATTATAGGTGAAACACACACCTTGACTACATGTGGTATACAGTAACTATATGTGAAAAATATACTTTGAGTCCTACAGCACTCTCTGAAATGCTGATTTTGTTTAAACATACTTAAAGTGTTTTTAATTATTCTGTCCCCTGTGGTATGGGGCCTATGTTTGTGTGTTTGCATGTGTGTGTCTGTTTGTCTATGTCTATTTGTGTGTGTGTGTGTGTTAGACATGCCGTTTGTGCTGAAGCTGGAGTCCCACCCCCACCCTCACACTGCGTGCTGGCCGGGGCAAACACTCTACTTTATGGCCTCCAGCTTCCCGGAGAAGCAGCGCTGGGTGGCCGTCATGGAGGCCCTGGTGGCCGGGGGACGGAGCTCACGGGAGAAGGCCGAGGCCGACGCAGTGAGTCCCAACCAGGCTCTGATCTAACCATCTAATATCTAATCATCATGCTCTCTCTGATCTAACCATCTAATATCTAATCATCATGCTCTCTCTGATCTAACCATCTAATATTTAATTTCTAATCATCATGCTCTCTCTGATCTAACCATCTAATATCTAATTTCTAATCATGCTCTCTCTGATCTAACCACCTAATATCTAATAATGCTCTCTCTGATCTAACCATCTAATATCTAATCATCATGCTCTCTCTGATCTAACCATCTAATTTCTAATCATCATGCTCTCTCTGATCTAACCATCTAATATCTAATTTCTAATCATCATGCTCTCTCTGATCTAACCATCTAATATCTAATTTCTAATCATCATGCTCTCTCTGATCTAACCATCTAATATCTAATCATGCTCTCTCTTATATAACCATCTAATATCTAATATCTAATCATCATGCTCTCTCTTATATAACCATCTAATATCTAATTACTAATCATCATGCTCTCTCTGATCTAACCACCTAATATCTAATCATCATGCTCTCTCTTATATAACCATCTAATATCTAATTTCTAATCATCATGCTCTCTCTGATCTAATCATCTAATATCTAATCATAATGCTAATCTGATCTATGCATCTCTCTGATCTAATGCTGTCTCTGATCTAACCATCTAATATCTAATCATCATGCTCTCTGATCTAACCATCTAATATCTAATCATCATGCTGTCTCTGATCTAACCATCTAATATCTAATATCTCATCATCATGCTCTCTCTGATCTAACCATCTAATATCTAATCATCATGCTGTCTCTGATCTAACCATCTAATATCTAATCATCATGCTGTCTCTGATCTAACCATCTAATATCTAATATCTAATCATCATGCTCTCTGATCTAACCATCTAATATCTAATCATCATGCTGTCTCTGATCTAACCATCTAATATCTAATATCTAATCATCATGCTCTCTCTGATCTAACCATCTAATATCTAATCATCATGCTGTCTCTGATCTAACCATCTAATATCTAATCATCATGCTCTCTCTGATCTAACCATCTAATATCTAATAATTCTCTCTCTGATCTAACCATCTAATATCTAATAATCATGCTCTCTCTGATCTAACCATATAATATCTAATCATCATGCTCTCTCTGATCTAACCATCTAATATCTAATCATCATGCTCTCTCTGATCTAACCATCTAATATCTAATATCTAATATCTAATTATCATGCTGTCTCTGTTCTGAAGGTGACAGAAAATACTTTTTTCCTCTTCAGTGTCACATGAGGCATTTTGGGGGTTAAAACATCCAAAAATGACACTAAAAATAGCAACTAAGTGTGAAGAAACAATTGTTCTGAGCTCCATGTCACCCACAGACCCACTGAAGTCAGTTTGTAAAACAACCAGCAGTGAATTTGGTGCAAAGTAGACGAGTACAAAGTAATGAAACGACAACCAACACTAACTGATGAGAGCAAGGACGTTCTGTTTTCCTGTGCCCTATCAGTTAGTGTTAGCTGGCGGTTCGGTCCATGGACTATGTTGTACTAAATGCAGTCATTCTTATTCAAATGCTGTTGTTCTTATTGACTCTGGATTTTTCTTTTAAGGTTGACAGGAAGTATGTATTACCCCCACCCAAAATGTCTTCCTCGATAGTTCAAATGCAGCCTGGTTATGTTTGTCCTCCTGTGCTTCCTGTAGAAGTTGCTGGGGAACTCCTTGCTGAAGCTGGAAGGAGACGACAGGCTAGATATCAACTGCACTCTGCCACTGACTGATCAGGTAGGCAAGAAGATCTTAGGCCACTTTCTGACCAAATAACAGCAGCCATCAATTCTCTAGCATTTTGAACTGATCTGGGCCGAGTGCTATAATGATGAATCCTCTGTGTTACACTATGCCCTTTCCAGTTGATTTGTCTGTTTCCTGAACATGTAATGCTTAGGCTAAAGAACACACATACATCTGAGAGTGGGTTATTATTCTCCTAATGTTGTATTGTTTAGCTTGTTATGAGTAAATGGTGTGTGTGTGTGTGTGTGTGTTTGTATTTGTATGTGTGTATGTATGCGTGTGTGTGTAGATTGTCCTGGTGGGCTCTGAGGAGGGTCTGTATGCCCTGAATGTAATCAAGAACTCCCTCACACACATCCCTGGGCTGGGCAGCGTCTTCCAGATCCACATCCTTAAAGAGCATGAGAAGCTCCTCATGATCGTTGGTGAGAACAACCATCACTGCATTACACACACACATGCACACACACACACACACACACATTGTGAAATTGTGTAATCTAATCCTCACCTAGACCATTGTACTTATAATTACATTATTACAAGACAGTATTAATGTTAGCATACTGCACTTCATTACAGGGTAACTAAGAATAGTAAGAATGTAATAAAGAAACAGTAATACATACAGTAATACAAAAAAAGTAATACAAAGTGTTAATGATCCCTTTTATAGAAAACCCCAATAGTCTCTCAAAGTCAAGCCTAGAAGCACTGGTCAGCTCTAAACTGGTTATCTGTTTATTTGTCCTTGCCAGACACAGTGTGGCAGATGTCAGTGCACTTTTATTAAATATTGTTGTAATGTTTGTATTTGTCCTGTAGGGGATGAGAGGGCGCTGTGTCTGCTGGAGATTAAGAAGGTGAAGCTGTCGCTGTCTCAGGCACACCTGCCCACACTACCTGAACTCACTCCGTTCATCTTCGAGACCGTGAAGGGATGTCACCTGTTCTCTGCAGGCAGGGTAAGACTTTGGTCAACAGACCACAAACACACTTATGCCCACCCTACCTGAACTCCTTCCATTCAGCTTTGAGATGGTGAAGGTACATCACTTGTTCTCCAGGGACAGGGTAAGGTCTTGTGGAACAAACTCTATATGAAAAGCCATGTGTACTTGCAGAGTACTGTACTATACATCTACAAGTTCATTGACATTGCAGTGCTATGAAGAGTAGTGTACTATACATCTACAGTTACACTGACATTGACATTCAGCAAATTGTTTCACCTAAAAGCAACTTGCAGTGTAATATGTCAGTATGTGGGCCAAGCCCAGTTTACTGTCAGTATGTGGGCCAAGCCCAGTTTACTGTCAGTATGTGGGCCAAGCCCAGTGTAATATGTCAGTATGTGGGCCAAGCCCAGTGTGCTGTGTCAGTATGTGGGCCAAGCCCAGTGTAATATGTCAGTATGTGGGCCAAGCCCAGTGTAATATGTCAGTATGTGGGCCAAGCCCAGTGTAATATTTCAGTATGTGGGCCAAACCCAGTGTAATATGTCAGTATGTGGGCCAAGCCCAGTGTAATATGTCAGTATGTGGGCCAAGCCCAGTGTAATATGTCAGTATGTGGGCCAAGCCCAGTGTAATATGTCAGTATGTGGGCCAAGCCCAGTGTAATATGTCAGTATGTGGGCCAAGCCCAGTGTACTGTGTCAGTATGTGGGCCAAGCCCAGTGTAATATGTCAGTATGTGGGCCAAGCCCAGTGTAATATGTCAGTATGTGGGCCAAGCCCAGTGTAATATGTCAGTATGTGGGCCAAGCCCAGTGTAATATGTCAGTATGTGGGCCAAGCCCAGTGTAATATGTCAGTATGTGGGCCAAGCCCAGTGTAATATGTCAGTATGTGGGCCAAGCCCAGTGTAATATGTCAGTATGTGGGCCAAGCCCAGTGTACTGTGTCAGTATGTGGCCAAGCCCAGTGTAATATGTCAGTATGTGGGCCAAGCCCAGTGTAATGTCAGTATGTGGGCTAAACCCAGTGTACTGTGTCAGTATGTGGGCCAAGCCCAGTGTACTGTGTCAGTATGTGGGCCAAGCCCAGTGTAATATGTCAGTATGTGGGCCAAGCCCAGTGTCACCACCTGATCCTATCCCTTGAGTTTACTATTACTAATCTTGACTTTACCAGTAAAAATGATTTGCACTGGTTCATCTACAGGGACAAATCAGATTTTTTTATGTTTCAGATTGACAACGGGTCCTGCATCTGCGCGGCCATGCCTAACAAAGTGACAATCCTGCGCTACAATGACAATCTCAGCAAGTTCTGCATCCGTAAGGTACTGGGAGCTGTTATGAGCTAGTATCTGAATGTAGATTTGGTACAATGTTAGCACACAGCAATATACAAAGTGCATCTTTCCATTAACATTGTAGCTTCTACTGTTTACGTCATATTTTAAATGTTCAATCCTATTTGGTCTTGTGATAAATGTGACCTTAGTTGATCTGTTAAATGTGGGTCCACATTTAGATGAAAATACACTTTCTGCTCTTGAAATTACAGTTCATTGAGTTTGTTCTAATGAGAACTCCTCTAGAATGAGGGAACAGTGTGGTCTAAGCACTCAGCTCCCTAGCCAGCCCTGAGTTGTTAGTGGTCTAATGATGGATGTTCCCTGGATGGTTTTGGTTCTGCAGGAGATCGAAACGCTAGAACCCTGTAGCTGCATCCACTTCACCAGCTACAGCATTGTCATCGGCACTAACAAGTTCTATGAGATTGAGATGAAGCAATACGTGCTGGAGGGTGAGTGTGTGTGTGTGTGTGTGTGTGTGTGTGTGTGTGAGAGAGAGAGAGTGAGAGTGTGAGTGTGTGTGTGTGTGTGTGTGTGTGTGTGTGTGAGAGGAAGCGACTGAGTGAGTGCAAGAATGAGTGAGTGAGGGTAGATTTGAGTGAAAGAGAGAATGGATGAATGAGTGAGTTGAGCGAGTGAATGAGGGTGAGTGAAGGAGTGGCTGAGTGACTGAATGAGTGGATGGGAGGGGGTAGATGGAGTGAGGCTCCATACTCAGGGTGTAGATTAAAAGAGTAGTATGGCTCTATAACACCACCTGGTGGTCATCAAGTATATTTATAAAACAAGTTTGAAAACAAAACTGTGGTCACCATCAAAAACATCACATGCCTCACATTACACATCATAGATTAACACAGCTAATCCTTTCCATTGGCTCAGTTTTCTGAACTGTGTGTGTGTGTGTATTCAGAGTTCCTAGATAAGAACGACCTGTCTCTAGCGTCAGCTGTGTTCGCAGCATCAGCCCACAGCTTCCCCATCGCCATCATGCAGGTGTCCAGCACCCCCCAGAAGGAGGAGTACCTGCTCTGCTTCCACGGTCTGTCACCAGGCACCTGTACTCAGCTCTGTATCATACAGAAACATGTTTAGAACTCCTAACACCATATGCTGCCATTTGGCCATGGTTTGAGTTATCCTTCGTTTTGGTATTGCCTTCAAATTAATATGAAGTAGTTATCTAAGGGTGGATAATTGTTTGTAATTGTCCAAATGTGTTTAACTCCAGCTTTGTGTGTGTGTGTGTGGTGTTCTATTGCGACAGAATTTGGAGTGTTTGTGGATTCGTACGGCCGAAGAAGTCGTCCTGATGACCTCAAGTGGAGCCGGGCACCACTGGCCTTTGGTGACTATCCTGTTTTAACCTTCAGAAATATTAGAGAGAAATACATCATATACACATGTATATGTGTGTGTGTGTGATCCAGCAAAATGAGTCACAGTGATCCAAATTTCAAAACTGAAAGATATTGGTATCGATGGAAAGTAGATTCTATAGTCAAAGTCATACGTTGGATGGTTTTCAAGATATGGCCAGTTGAATTATGGTCTACCACCCTCTTTTTGCTATTGAAAACCTGAGAAAATTATCTTTCATATCCTGTTCATTTAAAAGGATAAAGTCCCTTTATTTTACCAATGGCATTTGTACACATATAAAAATGGTATTAAACCAGACTGAAGCCCATTTAAAAATATATATGTATTTATTTAAATATATATTTAAACATTTACATTTACATTTACATTTAGGCATTTAGCAGACACTTTTATCCAAAGCGACTTACAAAAGAGGATAACATTCAAGCTATGACACAATGAAAGAACAAACAAGGGGTGCATATTGCTAACATAGAAACTGCACCATTTTAAGTTTAAAAAGGCATTTTTTTCCCCTAAAATCAGAAAGTCCCTTTGGCCCTTTGTTGATACATACACTCTCATCAATAAGGGAGTTCACTTGTTTTGGGATTGCCAAATAAGACACATCTGCGAGGGGTGAAGAAATACATGGGACCGAGCTGAGGTGGATTGGAGGGGAAATGAACCTGCTGAGCAAAATCAAATGAGTAATGCATTGTGATTTCTCTGGTGCATGGATCAGAAGGACAGAGGTCATGAATGTTGAAGGACAGAGGTCATGAATTCTGAAGGACAGAGGCCATGAATGTTGGACAGAGGCCATGAATGCTGAAGGACAGAGGCCATGAATGTTGGACAGAGGTCATGAATGCTGAAGGACAGAGGTCATGAATGTTGAAGGACAGAGGTCATGAATGCTGAAGGACAGAGGTCATGAATGTTGAAGGACAGAGGTCATGAATGCTGAAGGACAGAGGTCATGAATGCTGAAGGACAGAGGTCATGAAAGCTGTGGTCTTTTACAGTATCTTTAGCTTTCTGAACCATGTCCTGATACAGCGAGCGTTCTAGGATCACTGTCATGAAGTGGTCTTCCTGGCTCCTGCATAGCTCAGATTTCTCTGCCTCGGTCAGATTGGCAGACTTGGAGATGGCAGTGTTGTTTTTTTTACATTGCCAACACATGTCTGTCATTGGCTTTCTCCGGACTATGTTGGGCACAAGGGTCTTCCACAGGCGCCGAAAAGTCACAATGTTCACAACATGATGCTCTGATAAAACAAAAGTTTGGAAGAACATGCTCAATTTCAGCATTAATGCAATATTGATGCACTTTAACTTTAAAACAACTCATTTTTATTTCAGTCAATAATAATTGTGACAAGCTTTTAACTTAAGTACACTCAGAATAGACTGTATGTGTAAAAACTGCAATGAGAAAGCATAATAGGCTTATCAGTATCAATTCTGCACAAAAATGGTCATTAAGTGCCTGTTCATAGGCATGAAAAACTGTGCTCTTGTTGTAATAAGAGGGCAGCAACTTGATACCAAAACGTTTGTAGCCAGGGACGTGACCAAGAAGAACATCCGTGAACCTCTGCGAACGTTTGTAGCCAGGGACGTGACCAAGAAGAACATCCGTGAACCTCTGCGAAGTTGATGATAAACGATACCACGTTCCTTGTAACGCTTGAGTAAAGCAGTCAACTTATTTTGGCTAATGCTGAAATAAAGTCAGAACAGCCCATTGAACATGCAGCCAATTTCACAATACACGGTTCAATTTGTACATCTGTAGATTTTCCTGTGTATAGTAGTATAGAACATTTCTATATTAACATACTACATCTGCACATTGCTTTTTTGTAAATCAATACTAATTTATCTGCACTGCTCTTTTGTAAATCAATACTATTTTATACCCATTGCCCTATCTGTACACAACTGCTCTTAACTGAACATACTTAACATACTGTAGCCTACTCTGTATTCATACATGTGTAGTGACAATAAAGTTGAATCTAATCTAATCTAGTTCAGAGACAGTACTATTGTATAACAAATTACTTGCAAAAGACAACTAGAAACAAATGTATAATGCATTGCATTTTGGACGTAACTTGCCTAACACTGCTACTGAACAACGAGTAGCTAACATTGTTTTTTAAAGCTGCTTACCAATGAAGAAACTTGTCTCTCGACAGACTTGTCTGCCATTCACGTAATGCTCTGATCTTTGGTGATGACACTCTCACTGCTCTTTTCTCCTCGAACATCTGGTCATCTTCTCGTTGTTGAAGTGACAGCTGATGTTTCCCAAAAGGACAAGATCGTTTTCGTATTCAGTTAAAGATGCCATGGACATACGGAGATCATACACATGATCTTCATCAACGGAAAGAAAACAAGAGTCTCCTTGTGGAGTTTACAACGAGGGCAACAAAAGACACGGATTAACTCTTCCTCTCGATCACTGCTAACAGTCCCCACACATTGCTTCACAGCTCGACATAGCCCTGTTCACCTCATCCATGTCAGTCGCAGGCTGGTGCTCCATGTTTTCATCTTCATCTTCTTCCACACAAGTAGGGAATTCGTCTATTTCCACACAAGAATCTTCAACATCGCTGTCGTTGTCTTCTTCTTCAGACGATGGCACAAATATCTGTCAATAATGCTAGCCATTCTTGCTGTCCAGCAGAGCTAAAGTTGGACGATCGGAGTTTAAAGCTTTTGCAACTTTCTTTTTCTTTTGATGACATTCTCACACAAACACACACTAGCAACACACTACACTATACCACAGTACTACACACACTAGCAACACACTACACTTTACCACAGTACTACACACGACAATATTGACATGATCGGCTAATTTTCTGAGGAGATTGTTAAGGCTATGCACCAACACTGCTAGTAGTCTGACAGGATGATGGCTGGACCAATCTTATGCGCCAGTCAGGCGAAATGTGGCTTCCTACCAATCGTGAGCGCTTGTCTCTCTTTTTGTGTACACTTTAATCATTTTCATTGGTTTTGTAAAGCGAGCATAGATAGTGACATTTCAGAGATAAATCCTCAGAGGCGATGGGACCTACACATTAACGGGAGAGGAGTCGACAGAAAATCTCGTAATGTCGAGCGCATTTAAGAAAACTTGAACATTGCAGGTCAACTTTAATCGTAATTTATGTGCCTTTACTTAATTATCTAGACTATGAAATTTAGGGAGAATGTCTTTGAAATTAGCCAAAAAAAGAGAGATTTTTTCCACTGGTTTCTTAATTATCGGCCTGTAACTAAAATAGGACGTTCCGCCTTCTCACTCATTTCGCCAGAGCGGGTCACACACACACACATATATGTCATCTACCTATAAATGTAAACATACAAGTTTACTTAAAGTAATTTACAGGTGTATGTTGAGCTGTGTGTAACTGGACATGTAATGTGTGCTCACAGCGTTCCGAGAGCCGTATCTGTTTGTGACCTATTTCAACTCATTGGATGTGATGGAGGTCCTAAGTCACTCTCCTCTGGGGTAAAACTCACAACAGCATTGTCTATAAGCTACATACTAGATACATGAGCATCATTTTCCAGGAAGGAGGGATTGTTTCACATCTGAATGTAGACATAGATTGTATTAAACAACACTATGTGACAGTACAGTAAAACCAATCGTTTCATCTTTCAAGACTACAGAGTTCTGAAGTACAGAACGCTTTAATGCAGTCTTGATGCCTTGACACAGTCTGTTCTTCTTTCCTTCTGTCACCTTGGCCTTGGACCACCCCCCCCCCCCCCACACACACACACACACACACACACACAGTCCCTCAGCTTGTGCCCACCTGGACATCCCAAACCCACGCTACCTAGGTCCAGCCATATCCTCCAGTGCCATCTACCTGGCCTCATCCTACCAGAACAAGCTTCGAGTCATCTGCTGTAAGGGTAGTCTGGTACGAGAGTCTGGGGAGCTGCACCGGACGGGCTCCAGCCGGAGGTGAGTACCGTTGGGCTGAGACAACCACATGGGCTACATGCATAATCGAAAAATATGAACGGGATTTTCTGGTCCCTTTTGAGACGTACCGTGAATTTCACATATGTTGTTTGCAAATTTGAAAGACAATTTCCCACATTGAAACAGAACTATTTTAGACAGACTTTGAGAGAAATGTTCTCAAAGTGTCGTGTGAAGCCTCTCAGCAGACTACACTCTCTTTGGGCTAATAAACATCACGATAAGGTTAGCTGCCGTGCTAACTAACGATTCAGCTTGTTATCTACTAGGTCGCTCAGCAGCGGTTAAATGGAAAGATTCTCCTTACCTGGTGTGTTTTATCCTGTGACTCTATTCAGCTCAGTGGACTCTTGGTCTTTTCATTACTAAGAGTAGTCCAAAAGTTGCTACAAGACCTGTTGTTGATATGCTTATGAATCACGGTCACGGTAAGACCAGCGTTATCTCCAGGCTGTAGTCATTGGAGTTACAAACTTTAATGATGCTCTGATTCAGCAGTCATGAGACGAACTGCAGCTTTCCTTACATGAAAAATTATTTTCAAAATTCACAAACATCATATGTGTAATTCAAGGTTTATATCGACTGGGACCAGAAAATAATCATTTTCTATCCAGTCACCCCCCATTTTAAGTTTCAGTCTCAGACGATAGGTCCCACAGGGCTGACCGGAAGGGGCGGAATTGATGCTCCCTGATTCATAATCCCTGAGTTTGGCTTCAGAATGGAAACGTACCGACATTCCAGTCTGTTCCAAGACTTGACATAAACTAGCTGATTTTAATCAGTACCATTCTTACAGTGGCCCTGAAGCTATTAAAGATCTTCCACAACATATGCAAGAGTCAAACATTCTTTCAAAAGCAAATGATATCAGTGGGTTTCAATTAGCATGCTATGGGCATTTGGCCAGAAACATCCAAATCTCTATTTTTAAAATATTAAGGCTTGACACAGCATGACACTTTAGCTGTAGTATTATCAGGTCTCTATACATAACCACTGAGAACATTGTCAGGATAGACAGGATTTAGTAAAGAGAATGAGAGCACCTTAACTATTTTTTTTTCTTCCTGTCACAGGAAAAGTGCTCTGGCTTCTTTTTACTAAATTTGTAGTTCAGTAAACCATATCCTGCCTCTCTGGTTGTTCCTGTTTAACCCTTTTCTGAATTGTCTCCTCTGAATTGGTTTCCCAAATAGACTGGAACCAGGAGACAGCTCTGATGTGGATGCTCTGTTTTACGACCACAACAGTAGCCCAAGCAAGCGAGGCCCACCCACCTACACGGAGCACATCACCAAGCGCCTGGCCTCGGGGCCGGCCAGTCAGGACGGGGGGCTCCACCGCGAGCCCAGCACCCCGCACCGTTACCGTGAGGGACGCACAGAGTTCCGCCGCGACAAGTCTCCCGCGCGGCCGCTTGACCGCGAGAAGTCCCCCGGCAGGGTCCTGGACAGCCGCAGGGAGCGATCGCCAGCCCGCTTCGACGACCAGAGGAGCAGTGGCCGTCTCCACACCAGTTCAGTCCGCACCCAGCTAACACCTGTCAACAAGGTACACAGTTGTCATGACAACATACCATAGCCTCTAGTTAGGTGAGTGTGTGGGCGTCTATAAGCCTCTAGTTGGGGGAGTGTGTGGGCGTCTATGAGCCTCTAGTTGGGGGAGTGTTTGGGCGTCTATGAGCCTCTAGTTGGGGGAGTGTGTGGGCATCTATAAGCCTCTAGTTAGGGGAGTGTGTGGGCATCTATGAGCCTCTAGTTAGGGGACTGTGTTGGCATCTATAAGCCTCTAGTTAGGGGAGTGTGTTGGCGTCTATAAGCCTCTAGTTAGGGGAGTGTGTGGGCATCTATAAGCCTCTAGTTAGGGGAGTGTGTGGGCATCTATGAGCCTCTAGTTAGGGGAGTGTGTGGGCCTCTATGGGCCTCTAGTTAGGGGAGTGTGTGGGTGTCTATAAGCCTCTAGTTGGGGGAGTGTGTGGGCGTATATAAGCCTCTAGTTGGGGGAGTGTGTGGGTGTCTATAAGCCTCTGGTAAGGGGAGTATATGGTGGTAAATTGAGTAAAACTGCTTATTAGCCTTCTGCTGTGCACTGTTAATAAAAGAACAGCTCTCCCATTGCTTACATAGAGACATCTAGTCCTCATCTTCAACCCTTGACCTTGTTCTTTGTGTATGTGTGTAGGTGTGGGACCAGTCTTCAGTGTGAGGACACCATCGGTGGACGTCAGCAGGAGGAGAGGGGCAATAATGAGCCAACAGCCATAGTGATAGCCCTGCAGGGGCAGATCCATTCACTCACATACCCCAGAGGGGGCAGATAGTCAGCCCCACTGCCCGTGCCATTCGCGTTTGCTGTCCCTTCGCTTTTCTGTTTCAAGCACTCCCTTTGCACAGTGGATCTGTTTCAAGCACTCCCTTTGCACAGTGGATCTGTTTCAAGCACTCCCTTCCATCCAGAGTGTCGACACCATGCATTGTGTGTTTGTTTTAATATATTAAACTCTTAACAGTCTAATTTATTAAATAGAGTAATTTATCGATGCCCAAAGCCACAAACACGCAAATTCATTTGCCTATAATCTCTGTGTGTAACATTACTCGGGAATTATTCTTCAGATTGAAGTTTGCATTCAGAACTCTGAATGTTTTTAGTGTAGCAGAGAGTTGTGCATTTGTAAACACATCAGTACGGTGTGTGCGTATGGGGGGGGGGTTAGGGAGGTCTTTAGCAAGCGTCTAATGGTGAGAGAAAAGACAGTTATAAACCAATCCTTCTGAGCCTCATGGTTAAGCACATTGTAGGTTCACCATTGCTTCAGTACTGTACATAATATCCTCTTTGTTTTTCTAGTCTAGAGGAGAAGTGGTTGGATGAGCCATGACTATTTTTATGACCAATGAGTTTGTAACGGGTGTTGAGGTCAGAGTGAAAGATGGCAATGATGAAATCCTTTGTAACAGCAAGACTAATTATTTTGGGAAGTAAAAATGTTTGCAGTACGTGACTGATGCGAATAATATATTTGGAGGAGGAAAGCCACTTTCAGAGAGAATAATTCAGAGGAGACTGGGTATGTTCTGCTACAAGTGTCCTTGTGCTGTTCCTGTAAACTTGTACTTTCTTGAGATTATTTGGCGTTTGCTTACTGGACTCAGCAAGGAGCCGGGACCCCTCCAGCTGAGTAAGCATCCACAAGGCGGTACACTCTGGTGCCCTCTGCTGTTTAGATGATGGATGTTCCCCCCTCCTTCCCCTGTGCTGTGACCGTTAACTTCCACTTGCCCTCAGGGTTTGCTTGTTTTTGGGACACTTACTGCTTTATCTTGTGAAACGTCTTGGCACCTCACAACAGCCAAACTGCATCAAAACTTTTTCAGTGAGTGGAGGAATTCACCAGGAAAAAAAAAAAAAACATCAGGAGCACTCGTCACAAACTCAAAGCATGAGAGAAAATCTTTCTCAGTTTTTTGGTTTGTTTTCTTGTCAAGTTATCACTTATATTGTGTATCTGATGAGTAAAATATTGATGTTCAGTGATAACAAATGAGCTTTACCTGATTTGTAAGGGAAAATGTTATCTAAATTAAAAACATGAGTACTCTAAAAATGTCTTGAAATATTTTCCCACCCCGTCTGATATTTATGCAAAGTGTTATATATCACTCTCACTCACACACACCACAACTACTGAGTTGTGCAGGCTAACAGTTACTCTGGCTTGGTCAATTTCTAACCCTTGGCTGCAGGAGACGATGGTCAACTGCGCTGGCCATGGTGGTCAATCGGCCAGCTCATTGGAGCTCATTTGATGGGCCTTTTAAATGCCTCCTCCAAGACTCTCTCTCTCTTATTTTTGCTGTGGCCTTAGGCTACAAAGGTTGGCTGCAGCCTCCTCTCTCTCTCTCTCACTTTACCCTCTAGCACATTACATGGCACAGTGCTGATTTTCACTACACTTTTGGTTTACTATACATATTATATAATGTAATAAATGATTATTGTTTGAACATTATGAGCCAAGTGAGCATAACAGGGTTGGGACCCTAAGGCCTTGAGCAGGGGGACTAGATTGTGTGACAGAGACAAACATGTCAGTGAAGTGAAGCATTCTAGAATAGAACCTTACCACCAGCGGATTGGAATTTCAGTTTTCAGTTTTATTTCATTTCAATGTCCATATCTATTGCAAAGAAGAGAAAGATAACTGTGCAAAAAATAAAACCAAGGAATAATAATTTTCTCACTTGTTGATAACAATTTCACATTCATGGATTGATGGTGTTGATTGTTTGGTGGGAGAACAAAGTTGGAGAATTGGCTTAACAGTCTAACACTTTGAGACTGCAGAGGTGTGGGTATCCCAGGAGGGTCAGTCTGAGCTTGTACTGGATCAGTTGCATTCCTGCAGGGGTAAGGGTCTCCCTGGGTCATGATTCTAACCTGACTGGGACATGCAAAGGGAAAAGCAAAGCCTCTAAGTAACCAAATGACCATATGCATCTGAAGTACCTGGAGTCAAAGCCATCAACTAGACCCTTTGCTTTGAGGCTAAATCCTGACGCTTTCCCTACCTCTAAGCCCTGAAGCCGTTAACTGGTATGAATTAATCAGTCATGAAGTCCACTCATGAGGGCTTGGGGCTTGGGGTGGGGCATTGGGATTGCCATTTTCTAACAATGAATAAAAGGTGTATTCTAAGGGCATCTCAAGCAGGCACCAACCCCACCACCACCACACACACACACACAGATCTAGTTTATATATCTCGCCTCTCTCCCTCTCTCTTCCTCAACCCTAAACAGGCACTGGACACACACATGGATCTAGTTTAGACTTTTATTCTGACCAATTTCTCAGAACAGGAAACAGATGGGCTGCCAAAGACAAGGACCTCGGGACGCTTCTGATTCTCCAGTAGAATAACACCATCTTCAGGTGTGTGTGTGTGTGTGTGTCAATTAAGGTGCCCCAGTGCACCACACTCCTTGCGGGTTTCTTGGGCGTCCACAGGAGTGTCTGTCTCCTTACATCAACACTGATTATCATGTGGCAACTGAATTGTTGTCAGACTTTTGAGGTGCATCTCAAAAACAAAAACAACAACAGGTTAATAAAATAAATAAAGATGTGACAACAGAGCCAACAGCGAGACCATGGCAGCATTTAAGAAAAAAAAAAAAAATTTAGAAAGAAAAATACAACAGACAGATCGTCTGCAAAAAAAAAAAAAAAAAAAAAAAACACTCTACATTACTCCCGTTGCCAGGGAACCAAAAACAACCTCTTTAACTCAACTTCAAATCAGACAAGGAAACAAGTGAAAGAGAAAATAAAAACATTTTTGGTGACTAACTTAGAAAGCCACTATTTGAGAATCCTATACAATTTTGTTACACACTATATAGTCATCTGCATATATTACCTCCATTATATGCTTTACAAACGAGAGACGCTTCATCCAGCATCTCACTGATTGGACAAGGACAGGGGAGGGGAGGTTTTGGGGCTTTTGATAGGTTAAACCCCATCATTAGACTGCAGATGAGCAAAAAGCACACACTGCCCTCTGCTGGGGACCAGAAGGCTCTGCCCTGATGAGGTGGATACTACACTCAGGGTCAAGATGAGATTTGACACCAATAAAAATAAAAACAACCTCCAGGGTTTGAAAAACAAAACAAAACAAAAATAATATTATTACTATTAATAATAACAATATGGACTCATATATAACTCAGATTCAGATTAGAAAAGACAATGAGAGGGATTTCTAAACTGAGATTGTACTTCAGAGTTGGGGGTAGCATCCATGCTTGCCAGTGTGTGTGTGTGTGTGTGTGTGTGTGTGTGTGTGTGTGTGTGTGTGTGTGTTGGGGGTAGCATATACACTTGCCAGTGTGTGTGTGTGTTGGGGTAGCATACATACTTGCCAGTGTGTGTGTGTGTGTGTGTGTGTGTGTGTGTGTGTGTGTGTGTGTGTGTGTGTTTTGGGGGCATTCCAGTTGTCCATTCCAGGTTGAATTAGACTGTTTAATGTCCAGACTAAAGTAGCTGAGCTAAAAATCACTACAGACTGTGTGTGTGTGTGTGTGTGTGTAGCTGTCTCATCTGATGATGATGATGGTCACCTCCTTGTGGATCATTAACACACACCTCCTAACTGAGAACAGTCAATCAACCGACTCCCAGGTCCAACTGTCACATTAATTAGTCAGTAACCCTAGGCTACATAAACACACATTCCAGTTGTCACACACAAACAAGCACACACACACACACACACACACACACACTCTCTTGAAGTTCTATTACCCAGACTAACAGTCCGTCAACCATCAGTCACTCTACCTCAAACATAATCAGTCACGCTGCCAACCAAACAACACAAACAGACCCAGCAAGTCACCAATATTCACAGATACTCACCGATACTCACCAATAGTCACCAATATTCTCTTTCATTGTTCAGTCAGTTATGTCCCATTCAGAGACCCACAGTGAAACTGCTAGTAGCCAGTCAGATAACATGAAGCTGTCTTAGAATCTGTCATCTGTTATTACAATGTAGTATATGTCAATTAATAAAAAAGAAATGTCCAATAACCTGTGTTATTACAATGTAATAAATGGAGTCAGGTCACAACTAGGAAAGTGTGTGCTAATGATCATTACTCCCAACATACCCTGCTATAACCAACGTGTAAATGTGTGTGTGTGTGGTGCTACCATGTCCCTGCACACACTGGCAACCCAAAGTGCTTGACATTGGTGAAAAAACAAAACAAAAACACATCCCATCAACTCCTGTCAATTCATTTCATCCATTTCTATACAGTCATTCACAGACTTTCTTTCTCTCTCTATCTCGGACACACACACACACACACACACACACACACACACACACCACAAAATATCCTTTTCCCTTAGGGGGAGGAAAGTCCAAGCTATCCAGAGCATCACTATTGCCTGTGCAAAACCACAAAAATAAACAACAACAAACTCCTCCTGTCTTCATGTCCCTCCTCTTCCTCCTTCTCCTCCAAGGCCACAGAGAGAGGGGGGTGGTGGCCAGAGGTTCTGGCTGTGTGTGTGTGTGTGTGTTAGTTGGAGCTGGCGGTAATGGGGCGCTCCAGCTCCATGTGTTTGGGTGTGGTGGAGGCCTGCAGGCTGGAGAAGCAGCTCTTGCACACGCGGCTGGGCTCAAACAGCTGCTGGCTCGGCACAGGGATCTTCTGGTCGCAGCAGCTGCCACAGAACACATTCCCACAGTTCCTAGAGGGGGCGCCACAGAGAGTGGAAGGCAAGAGGAGGGCAGCACAGTGGTGGGGAGAGAGAGGGAAGGAGGGAAAAACAGAAAGAAAGAGAAGAAGAGACGGTGAGATGCATGTTGTAGAACAATTAACTTTCCCCCTTGCCTTTTCCTTTAAAATGGTCCTTGTTTTCCTATGATGGAAACTGACACACACACACGATTCATTGATTGGCATTGGCATGCCTGGAAGTAGAACACTATGAATCCAATGGTGAGCATACACAGATGGAAGAAAGGTTTCATTTAGTTAATGTGGGTGAGAAAACACACACAGACACCCACACCCAAACGCCCACACCTTTGTGCTCAACTCCAGGCAGGTCAGTAGTGTGCCGTTGATCAAAGTGTGTGTATCACTGGCTTTATAACACACATAAGCATGCACACACACACATACACAGAGCAAGAACATGCAGTTTTAATATCCTCTAGGTTCACAACACACACACATACATACACACACACACACACACACACACACACGCCCATTTACTCTCATCATGCTAACACTAGCATGGATGGAGTTCTTTCAGGCAGACAGGGCTGTGGCACCAGTTAAGACGTCCACATGTGCGGACATACCTCAGGTGCACAACCATGCTTCTCCTGCCTCATTTCCTATTCCAAAAAGCCCCATGTCCTCAGACACACACACACACACACACACACACACACACAAGCACACACACGCACACATGCACGCAACAGGCTAGGCTCAGACTAGCTCACCCTCTTAGTTGTTTTTATGACAGGTGTGGAAAAAGGGGCAAATCATTTGAGGTCTCACCCTGTCAAGTGGATTTGCAGTATAACGTGGGTCCCCTCCACAAATGCGCACATACACTCACTGACACACACACACACACACACACACACACACCTCATACGATCTAGTGTATCAGAGCCATTTAGCATGTGAGGACCTGGTGGTTAGAGAAAACTCCAGCATGAAAGAGAAGAATGTCTAGTTGACAACGTGCTTGGAGGATACAGTAGGATGGGGGAGGATTGTAGAAAGAGAGAGAGAGAGAGAGAGAGAGAGAGAGAGAGAAGATGAAAGAGAGGGAGAAAGAAAGAGAAGGGGGGTGGGGGGTAGTTTCTCACCAGGCCTCTTCAACAGGTGCCTTGGTTCTGTGAGATAAGTGGAGACAATAGACAAGACTACTGAGAACCACACACACACACACACACACACACACACACACACACAGACACAGAGGCACAGACACAGAGACAGACACAGATGCAACTGTTGTATTATGGACCTTGTATTACGGCTAACGGCTAATCTCTCTGTATGGGGAAATGTATGCGTTTGATGGTGGCTAACGGCTAAATTTTCAGGATGGGGAAATGTATAGGTTTTACTGACACTACTGGCTAATCTCTCAGTATGGAGAAATGTATAGGTTTGACTGTGGCTAACGGCTAATCTCTCAGTAAGGGGATATGCATGGGTTTGACTGGCATTAATGGCTAATCTCTGGGCAGGAAGTATGGGTCTAACAGCTGTAGCTAACCCTTTGGTTAGGCTCCAAAACAAACACTTACAGTAAGAGAATGTGTATGGGAAAATACCATGTCTTTTCAACAACACTCACAGAAAGGTCACGGGCTAATATCTGATTAGAGTTCTTTAAAACTACTGTGGTTTTATGTCCCTCTCTCCTTTCCTCTTCATTTCATCTCATCACATTTCCATAATTCCAGAATGTGTTTGTATGTGTCTGGTATGTGTGTGTGTGTCTGGTGTGTGCTTGTGTGTGTATATGTGTGTGTGTGTGTGTGTGTGTGTACACGTACCTGCAGTGGTGTTTTCTGGCGGCCAACCAGAACCTGCTTTCACAGCCGTAGCACTGAGCTGCCAGATGGTCGGGGTACCACCGCGTCACCTGCAGGGGGCAGCAGCCAACACATACATGTTAGAAACATCTAGCAGAGCTTACTCCAACTAGTCAATCAGACTGTGCTAATGTGTGAGTGTCTGAATGCCCGTGGTTATGCAAGTGTGTATGTGTGTGCATCAATGCAGTCCAACCTCAGTGTGACTGTGTGTGTCAATGTCCTTCTTGTTCCCAGCTAGCCTCAGTGTGTGTGAGTGCGCATGTGTGTGCGCATGTGTGTGTGTGTGTGTGTGTGTCCCACCTCAGTGTCCGTCTTGTCCACCTGTTCCCAGCTGGCCTCAGAGAAAAGCTCAGTACTGCAGCGCGACAGACAGTTAGGATCCACGTTGAAGTCGGAGTCTGTGATTGAGGTCTGTGATTGGGCCAAAGACAGAGGAACAGGATCCATGTTAAAGACAAACCAGCCATGTTCTCTGTGTGCCTTGACCATTTCATCTCCCACGTCCCCACTGAGGCATAATGTTTAATGTGTGTGTTTTTCAAGTCTCCTACCAGTTTGATGAGGCGTAGTGTAGTGTTTTGTGTGTGTGTGTCCCGTACCCCATTCAGGCATAATGTGTGTGTGTGTGTGTGTGTGTGTGTGTGTGTGTACCAGTTCGTCAGCGTTGTCCCCGTTGAGGCGGTGTCCGGCGGTGGTCTGCTGACTCTCCAGTCTGCTCCAGAGCTCCTGCACCTGCCGCTTGAGCGTCTCCACCTCCGCCTGGTGTCCGGCCTCGATCTGGCGCAGACGCAGCTGGACCGCGTCCGTGTGGAGCGCCAGGCCGTCCTCGTCCAGGTGACTGCGGCTGGGTCCCGCTGACGCAAATGCCGCCGCCACCTCAGGGCTCCCCACCGACACAAACGCGGGCCTTCCCACGATGCCATGCAGGCAGCGGTGGTGGCAGCAGCTTCCGCGGTGCTGTGGGAGGCTCGGCTGAGACAAGGAGGACAGGGGCTGTGGGGGGGAGGGGGGGAAGGGTGCGTACTGGAGCGTCAGAGAGCCACAGCTGGCGGCCGATAACTGCCGACTGAGGGGCGCACGCTCACACTCGCCATTGCTCCGTGGCCACAGGGGGGCACCCGGCTCGGGATCAGAGCTCTCGGCGCTGCTGCCGTTGCAGGCGGGGTTGGGGGCGGAGCTGGAGGCGGGGTTTTCCAGGGCGGGGGCCAAGGCACTGAGACAGGGAGGGCGCTGGGCGGTACTGGGGCGGGGGCACGGGGGTATCTGGTTGGCGTCGGACTCATTGGAGTGGTCATCCGGTCTCACCCATCTGTGCTCAGCGGGTGTGTGGATGGCCTGAGAGTGTCGCCGCGGTGTGGTGCTGGCCCCCTCCTCGGTGAGCGTCTCTGTGGAACTCTCCAGAAGGGAAAGACGCTTGTCCAACGGTCCCGGCTGGTGGGTCAGCCGGACCGGCGCCTCTGACCCCACCACTTCTGCTCCTGCCGTCCCGTTGCTAATAGTCCTGGGGGCAGCAGGCATGTGGTGGGAGGAGGGGAGAGGAGTGTGTGAGCTGTGGGGGGCAGAGGGTGCACACGCACCACCCTCACCCAGGCTCTGGCTCTCTGGCGCCACCTGGGTGTCTGGAGTGGGGTCAGCGAGAGCAGCGAGGGAGCTGTTCACAGCATGTGTGTGTGCATCATTGGGTTTCATTCCAGCATCAGCGTGTTCCAGCGCATCGGCGCTCTGGTCCCCTGACGAGTCCGCTCCGTTGAGGACGCCATCCATCTTGTCTGCGGTTCCATTCACACAGACTCCGTTGCCGTGCGTGACCGACCTGCTGCAGCGGCCACTGGTGTTCTCCCGTCGCCCCTCGACAACTCCCACCGTGTCCTCTGTCGCCTCCTGTAGGATGTTCTCCATCTGACCCACAGCCACGCCCACCGACACAGCAGGCCCCTCCCCCGCACCCATGGCGTTAATCTGCACGTTCCCCACATTCTCCACGTCCTCCGGTTCCACCTCGTCCAGCATCCCCGTTCTAACTCCAGCAGGTTCGACCAACGTTCCCCCGCTCTGCCCAACAGGCCTCTCGTCCTGCTCTGAATCTGGGCCGGTTCCGATGTTGAGCTCCAGGGAACGCCGGTGCTCCTGCCACTTCTCGTTCAGGCTGGGGTCACTGGAGCGGCGGTTGGGAAACACCTCACATGCACTTGGAAGGTTGTCAAACGACCGTGTCTTTGACCGCCTGCCAACACAGACAGAAAGACTCAGTGGTAGTTGTTTATCCCGCTGCTTAGACCAGAACTAGGACTAGGACTACCTTAGACTAGAAGGACTAGGACTAGGACTAGGGCTAGGACTATCACCTTAGACTAGAAGGACTAGGACTAGGACTACCACCTTAGACTAAAATGACAAGGACTAGGAATAAGACTAGGCCTACCACCTTAGACTAGAAGGACTAGAGACTAGGACTAGGACTATCACCTTAAACTAAAAGGACAAGGACTAGGAATAAGACCAGGACTACCACCTTAGACTAGAAGGACTGAGAGACTGTTTCAATCATTTACTCAGCACTGTTAATCAGGAGGACTGAGAGACAGTTTGTCATTTACCTGTCTGAGAAGAAATACAGTCTGAGTGTGTGTGTGTGTGTAAATAGGGGGATTTAGAATGGGTGCTCAATACAAAGTGATGCATCATGGTCTATGGTTACAGTTGCAAAGGTTTAACAAAACAAAACGTTGGCTGAAAAACATAGTGAGTGAGTGAGAGTGAGTGAGTGAGTGAGTGAGTGAGTGAGTGAGTGAGTGAATGAGTGAGAGTGAGTGAGAGAGTGAGTGAGAGAGTGAGTGAGAGAGTGAGAGTGAGTGAGTGAATGAGTGAGAGTGAGAGTGAGTGAGAGTGAGAGTGAGTGAGTGAGACTGAGTGAGAGTGAGTGAGTGAGACTGAGTGAGAGTGAGTGAGAGTGAGTGAGTGAGTGAGTGAGTGAGTGAGTGAGAGTGAGTGAGTGAGACTGAGTGAGAGTGAGTGAGAGAGTGAGAGTGAGTGAGAGTGAGAGAGTGAGTGAGTGAGAGAGTGAGTGAGGGGTAGTCAGTCTATTAAAGAAGAGAAGGGAGACTGGTTGGAGTGTTTGTTAAAAAAGAATGAGGGCAAGTGAAGGAGCAATGAAGAAATAAAACAAAAGAGCAGTGTTCTGTGTGTGTGTGTGAGTGTGTGTGTGAGAGTAGGCCATTCCTCCTCCTCTAATGGTCTGGTGGTGATTAATGGAAACCCGATGCACGTGTGGAAGGTTAGCGCACGCTAATACCTCAATGACTGCTTTCATTACTGAAGCAGATTAGATGATCAGCCTAGCAATCAAAGCTAAACAGACAATCATAGCAAACACAGAACACACACACACATACCCACATATGTCTTCTTGAATTCCCAACGCACTGTGCATCCACCCTGCTGCTGTGTGTGTGTGTGTGTGTGTGTGTGTGTGTGTGTGTGTTATAGCTGATTTCAGTGAAGTACAGCTGCAGGACAGGCTTTGCTCCTGACTCAGCAGTCAGGTCAAGACCCGGCCATGAGCGTAAGCCTCATCCGTGCCTGTGTCAGCATCTGTTCACCTACTGTGAGCATCTGTTCACAGTAGGTGCCTTGCTAAAAGGAGGACTCCGGTGTAATTCAATCCATAGCCCTGATCGAGGTCACCGAGTACTGTCAGCAGGGAAAAGAATGAGAAAATTACGACACAGACCTAATACTGAACCTGCAGCTCACACTAATTGAATGGGGCACAGAAACTTGCTGTCAGTTTCATTTCCTATCCTCCATTCAGTTGACATTATCTGCTGGTTTGCTATTCTGTCTACTTTGTATCAAATTTTCTCATCTGGCAGCACTCAGTGACCTCAAACAACAGGGCCATAGATTGAATCACACCAGATTTCTCCTTTAACTTCAAATAACTGTCTAATGGCGACCCTTCCGTCACAGGCAGGTGCACTGAGGCCTTCTGACTGTCAGTGCTGTGCAGCACCGGAACTGAGAGCATCCAACATGTCACTGACGTCCTGCACAAACATTCCTACTGCGTTCTTAATGACATGTTGCTGGGCTACCTGTTGTGAATGAATTGCACGGCGACTGAGGGACTGAGGGCGGAGATGTGCCTTATTTTACTAACCACCATGCAAGGTGCACAAAACACTGTCCTCCTTTTTTACGAAACAACAACGACTTCAACGACTACCGTCCTGTGGCACTGACACCCACCATCATGAAGTGCTTTGAATGACTAGTCCTTTCACACATTAAATCCACCCTGCCCCCCAGCCTGGACCCGTACCAGTTCGCGTACAGAGCAAAACGATCTACAGAGGATGCAATCTGCTCTGCCCTCCACCCAGCCCTCACTCACCTGGACAAGAAAGACTCATATGTGAGAATGCTGTTCATAGACTTCAGCTTAGCATTCAATACCATAATACCACAGCAACTCATCTGCAAGCTGGACAAACTGGGCCTCAGCCCCTCCCTCTGCAACTGGCTGCTGGATTTCCTCAGCCAGAGGCCGCAAGCGGTGCGTGTTTGCAACATCATCTCCAACAGCATAACCCTGAGCACAGGAGCCCCAAAAGGCTGTGTACTCAGTCCAATCCTCTTCACCATACTGACACATGACTGCACACCAACCCACAGCTCCAACCACCTAGTGAAGTTTGCGGACAACACGACACTAGTGGGCCTCATCACCAACGGCGACGAGACCCACTACAGGAAAGAGGTGGATCTTCTGACCAGATTGTGCAAAGGCAACAATCTCCTGCTAAACGTCAGCAAGACCAAGGAGATTGTGGTCAGCTTCCAGAGGGGCCACACCCAACACCCCCCACTGACCATCGACAGTGCTGCAGTGGAGAGGGTGAGCAGCACCACGTTCCTGGGGGTGCACATTAGCGACGACCTCTCCTGGACCACCAACCGCATCACTGGCCAAGAAAGCACAGCAGCGTCTCTACTTTTTGCGCAAACTGAAGCGGGCAAGTACTCCACCACCCATCATGACTGCATTCTACAGAGGAACCATCGAGAGCATCCTTACCAGCTGCATCACTGTGTGGGGTGGGAGCTGCACTGCCTACAACAGGAAGGCTCTACAACGCATCGTGAGGACAGTCGAGAGGATCACTGGTGCATCACTCCCCTCCCTGCAAGACCTGTACACCACCTGCCTCACCCGAAAAGCCATCACAATTGCCAGCGATGCAAGTCACCCAGCACACAGTCTGTTCAGTCTCCTGCCCTCTGGAAAGAGGTACAGGAGCCTCCGCTCCCGCACTACCAGACTCACCAACAGCTTCATCCACCAGGCTGTGAGTGCTGAACTCTTTCCCTTCCCCACTCCCAGCCCCAGCCAGTAGAGGCACCAGGATGGCAGAAGTCTAGGAAGACACTGGACTCACACTGGTGGTACAGTGTAAGTAGTAAGTAGTACAGTAGTATGCCATTTCAGAAACAGCCCATGTCTTCTCAGCGTCCATGAGTCTAGAGTACGGTTAAGCTGTTCAATGTGTTGTGAAATGTCTACACCGAGTATCTGTGGTGTCTCCCGCTTTTTACCGAAACAAAACACCACAGGACATTGCTCAACACAGGGCAAATTTCAAAAAGTATGTGCAACATCTTCTTGGGTGTAACACCAGGGACTGTATGGGGGAGCCTATGGCCGCCTATTAAATGCAACACCAACAGGACGTTGGCTAATCTCAGGCATGTGCAACTTGTCTGCACACTTCCACACTCAAACCCTACATGGCACACAAAGTCTGTAAATGTCATGTTATGAGTGGTACAGGATGCCTGGATTTCACTTTAAATAAAGTATCCATCTGTCTATCTTATCTGCTTGTCTTATCTATCTATCTATCTATTGATCTTATCTATCTATCTTATCTATGTATCTATCTATTGAGCCCATACTGGTACTAGGACAGGGTTCCTACAGGGTCTCCAACCCACCTGCCCAAGGGCTGGTCCTCAGGGTTGCCCCCTGGTGCCGGGTACGGGGCACACGAGTCATCCGATGGTGTGGTGGGCAAAGAGCTGGGGAGGTAGACAGCTGTCCATAACATCAGGTTACGCACGTGGCACACTGGATGCAACACCTACAAGATGACATGGACATGGGTTTAATACACACATGCGCGTGCGCGCACACACACACACACACACACACACTCAAAAGCAACACTAATGATCAATAGCTAGGCAACAGGTTGCATAAGCACACAACACAAGCACACACACAAATGCGCACACACACACAGACACACACAAACTACTAATGCTTAAAAGAGATGAGAGGAGAGAGAAATAGCAGGACTAGGAAAAGGAACCTGACAGGTACAGATCATAAAATTAAAAAATGAACAATCAATCAAGGGAGAGATAGGGACAGGCAGAAGGTTTGCAAGTCAGACATGAGACGAGAGAGAGAGGAAGTGAGGGAGGTAAATGTGTCCTGCGTACAGACATGAGACGAGAGAGAGAGGAAGTGAGAGAGGTAAATGTGTCCTGCGTACAGACATGAGACGAGAGAGAGAGGAAGTGAGAGAGGTAAATGTGTCCTGCGTACAGACATGAGACGAGAGAGAGAGGCAGTGAGGGAGGTAAATGTGTCCTGCGTACAGACATGAGACGAGAGAGAGAGGAAGTGAGGGAGGTAAATGTGTCCTGCGTACAGACATGAGACGAGAGAGAGAGGAAGTGAGAGAGGTAAATGTGTCCTGCATACAGCCTCAGAGTGTGAGGAGTAGAGCATGTTCCGGAAGGCTCTGTTAGCTGGCCGTAGGAGTGACCAAACGGAGCAAGTCTTCTCCACAATCAGCCGCTCCTCGCGCTCCTTGCCGCTGTTACACAGGAACGTGCCGTACAGACACGAGTAGGTGTGCTGCACCAGCTTCACCTGTTAGCGTGCACACACACACACAGAATCACACACACACACAGAATCACACACACAGAGAGAGAGAGTGAGAGAGAGAGAGAGAGAGAAATAACGTCAGCAACCCACAAGGTCCTGAAACTGTAGGATACTGTGTAATCCTTCTCATATCTGGTTCTGCGCTGGTGGAATGAGCTCCCAAATGCTACCAGATCAACTGATACCCTCTCCACCTTCAAGAACCTCGTGAAGACCCAGCTCTTCCAAGAATATCTCCTGGCGTAAACTTTGAGAATGCACTTAACAATTAAATTTCTCTGCACTATTGCACTTTCAACTTAAAATGGTGCAGTTTCTATGTTAGCAATATGCACCCCTTGTTTGTTCTTTCATTGTGTCGTAGCTTGAATGTTATCCTCTTTTGTAAGTCGCTTTGGATAAAAGCGTCTGCTAAATGGCTAAATGTAAATGTAATCCTCTACATGTGAATGGCAGTGCTAAACGAATGCACACTTATGTCCTCTGTGCTTTCTGTCCTGGCCTTGGTATACATAAATGCAGCCAGACTCAACGAGGCCCACTTGACACGTGCCCAAACACACACTCTCCCATGTAACTGGCAGAGCCTTACCCTGTGCACCTTGGAGTGTTTAAACACAGAATTACACACACACACACAGACACACACACACACACACAAAGCTAAGCTAAACAAAAACACATCTGTGTCCTGGCCTGCGCTCCCAATAGAGTTGATCAATTACAGATGAACAATTACAGTCTTTAGCGCCAGCATTATGTACTCTCACGCTAGCTCTAGAGCTGTAAAATTTCTCTATCTCTGGGTCTGTTAGCTCACGCTAGCTCTAGGTCTTCATAAGATCACGCTGGCTCTCGGTCTCTGTAACATCGCGCTCGCTCTAGATCTCCGTACTCTCACACTAGCTCTAGGGCTCTGTACTCTCACGCTAGCTCTAGCATGCTAGCTCTAGGGCTCTGAACTCTCACGCTAGCTCTAGGGCTCTGTACTCTCACGCTAACTTTAGCTAGCATGCTAGCTCTAGCATGCTAGTTCTAGGGCTCCGTACTCTCACGCTAGCTCTAGGGCTCTGTACTCTCACGCTAGCTCTAGGGTCTCAGGGGACACTTGTTTTGGCTAAGCAGGAAGGAGCTTCTCTCCTGCACACTCTCTCTATCACTCCTACACCTCCCCAGAACAGTACATTATGCAGTGAAAGAAAAACACTTCACTGGCAAGAAGGTTTTTATCTTCTTCAGGATGCCACCCCCTCCCTCTTGCTCCCTCTTCCTCCCACCCAAAGCATTGTCTTCCTCACCAGAAAGGCCTCGTTGAACTCAAAGGAGCATGGGAACTGCCTCTGCAGCTGGTGGACGCAGTCGAGCCACTGAAGGAAGACGGGGCAGCGCTCGTTCAGGTCCTCCGCATTCTCGCCGTGCCCGCAGCGGTCGGCGAACTTGTGGCCAAAGTCCAGCCACTCCGTCTCCACCAGCACCTGGAAGCCCTGCAGTAGAGAACAAGCTTAATTAGGGGGTGGCAACGAGATGCTTAACAAGGATGCTACAATGACTCAGCTTCTATTGTGAGTAATTAAGGGACATTAGGCCTCCATCCTCCCTGCTGCTGCATATTGCTGTAGGCAGGTACACCAGTCAGGGACAGAGCATCCAGATGGCTTAGGAGGTGCAACCAAAGTCAAACCAACAGTAAGGCTGCACACACGCTCGCTGTTACACTAACACATCCAGGACAAAGGCAAAACCTTTACCTACTGAATGTGCTCCACTCTGGTTTGCTTTTTAATAGGTTATGTCTGAAACCACGACACAAGGGCTGAGTGACTTTAGTGAAGAGTCTGACAAAGTCCAGCCATTTTCTGCCCCACTACACCCATCACACTAGTTTGTCATGGAGATAAAGAGCAAGAGAGGTCCTAGTGACCACTAATCCTTTACAAAAAGACAAGCTGCATATTCTGGGCCAAAATTTATATACATCAATGTGTCTTCACAGGTTAAACACCATCTATGATCAATGTGTCTTCACAGGTTAAACACCATCTATGATCAATGTGTCTTCACATGTTAAACACCACTTATGATCAATGTGTCTTCACAGGATAAACACCACTTATGATCAATGTGTCTTCACAGGATAAACACCACTTATGATCAATGTGTCTTCACATGTTAAACACCATCTATGATCAATGTGTCTTCACAGGTTAAACACCATCTATGATCAATGTGTCTTCACAGGATAAACACCACTTATGATCAATGTGTCTTCACATGTTAAACACCATCTATGATCAATGTGTCTTCACAGGATAAACACCACTTATGATCAATGTGTCTTCACAGGTTAAACACAATCTATAATCAATGTGTCTTCACAGGATAAACACCACTTATGATCAATGTGTCATCACATGTTAAACACCACTTATGATCAATGTGTCTTCACAGGATAAACACACCACTTATGATCAATGTGTCTTCACATGTTAAACACCATCTATGATCAATGTGTCATCACATGTTAAACACCACTTATGATCAATGTGTCTTCACAGGATAAACACCACTTATGATCAATGTGTCTTCATATGTTAAACACCATCTATGATCAATGTGTCTTCACATGTTAAACACCACTTATGATCAATGTGTCTTCACAGGATAAACACCACTTATGATCAATGTGTCTTCACATGTTAAACACCATCTATGATCAATGTGTCTTCACAGGTTAAACACCATCTATGATCAATGTGTCTTCACAGGATAAACACCACTTATGATCAATGTGTCTTCACATGTTAAACACCATCTATGATCAATGTGTCATCACATGTGTCTTCACAGGATAAACACCACTTATGATCAATGTGTCTTCACAGGATAAACACCACTTATGATCAATGTGTCTTCACATGTTAAACACCATCTATGATCAATGTGTCTTCACAGGATAAACACCATCTATGATCAATGTGTCTTCACATGTTAAACACCACTTATGATCAATGTGTCTTCACAGGATAAACACCAAACATGTGTCTTCACAGGATACACACCATCTATGATCAATGTGTCTTCACAGGATAAACACCATCTATGATCAATGTGTCTTCACATGTTAAACACCATCTATGATCAATGTGTCTTCACATGTTAAACACCATCTATGATCAATGTGTCTTCACAGGATAAACACCACTTATGATCAATGTGTCTTCACATGTTAAACACCATCTATGATCAATGTGTCTTCACATGTTAAACACCACTTATGATCAATGTGTCTTAAACACCACTTATGACATGTGTCTTCACATGTTAAACACCATGTGTCTTCTAAACACCATAATCAATGTGTCTTCACAGGATAAACACCACTTATGATCAATGTGTCATCACATGTTAAACACCACTTATGATCAATGTGTCTTCACAGGATAAACACCAAACATGTGTCTTCACAGGATAAACACTTATGATCAATGTGTCTTCACATGTTAAACACCATCTATGATCAATGTGTCATCACATGTTAAATGTGTCTTCACATGTTAAACACTTATGATCAATGTGTCTTCACAGGATAAACACCATCTATGATCAATGTGTCTTCACATGTTAAACACCATCTATGATCAATGTGTCTTCACATGTTAAACACCACTTATGATCAATGTGTCTTCACAGGATAAACACCACTTATGATCAATGTGTCTTCACATGTTAAACACCATCTATGATCAATGTGTCTTCACAGGTTAAACACCATCTATGATCAATGTGTCTTCACAGGATAAACACCACTTATGATCAATGTGTCTTCACATGTTAAACACCATCTATGATCAATGTGTCATCACATGTTAAACACCACTTATGATCAATGTGTCTTCACAGGATAAACACCACTTATGATCAATGTGTCTTCAAATGTTAATCACCATCTATGATCAATGTGTCTAAACATGTTAAACACCACTTATGATCAATGTGTCTAAACACCATCACAGGTCATCACATAAACACCACTTATGATCAATGTGTCTTCACAGGATAAACACCACTTATGATCAATGTGTCTTCACATGTTAAACACCATCTATGATCAATGTGTCTTCACAGGTTAAACACCATCTATGATCAATGTGTCTTCACAGGATAAACACCACTTATGATCAATGTGTCTTCACAGGATAAACACCACTTATGATCAATGTGTCTTCACATGTTAAACACCATCTATGATCAATGTGTCTTCACATGTTAAACACCACTTATGATCAATGTGTCTTCACAGGTTAAACACCATCTATGATCAATGTGTCTTCACACATTAGTCTATATTCTGTTTATAATACCTCCACGGTGCGGTAGTAGGGATCCAGCAGGAGTTTGGCGAGGGCTGCAATCTGGGGCGTGCGGTCCCAGCCGTCGGAGCAGTGCACCAGCACGGGTCTCTGGTCCCGGTCCACAGCGTTCACCACCAGCAGCGCCGCCTTCAGGAGCAGGGACAGGTGCTGGAGCCATTTAGTACTCTCAAGAGCAGACAGCCAACTACAGGAGGACACAGGGACAGAGTTAGTGTGTGTGTGTGTGGGGGGGGGTGGTGGCAGCATCGCCGCCTTCAGGAGCAGGGACATGCTGGAGCCATTTTGTGCTCTCTAGAGCAGACAGCCAACTACAGGAGGGCACAGGGACGGAGCTAGTGTGTGTGTGTGTGTGTGTCTCTATCTGTGTGTGTCATAGTGAAAGTAAGTGCAGACAGAGAAGGAGAAATAGAGACCAACAGAAGAATAAATCTTAAGACCCAAACCACAGTAAACTTCAGCACACATACCCCATTAAACCTTCTGGCTGTGTTTAGTCTCACAGACACACGCCAGTTTGTCTGACCACACCAGGGAGAGAGGCAGATAGTTTAGCTGGCCTCTCAAGACAAATTCTACACATATTCCCTCAAGGGCTCTTCACCGAGGCCATTTAGAGTGATTTCAATTGTAGGACGATAAACCTGGAGAATGGATGACCACAAAGCTGGCGCGTTTCTGTGAGAGCTGCGACACTCTCTCTCTCCCTCTCTCCATCTTAATTTTACACTCTTTAATAGACTGAGACTTGCCAGTTGCCAGGCAACCAAGAAGCTCGTTTGACTTTGGAGAAAATAAAAAAATAGCCTAAAAAAAAACCAAAAACAAATAAAACACTGTCTGTCTGTATATATGTGTGTGTGAGTGAGTATGTTTGTGTTTGTGTGTCCGTGTGTCTATCTGTGTGTGTGTGTGTGTGTGTGTGTGTATCCTAGCAGTGTTTCAACCTAACGACAGATCAGCAGGAGAAAGAAAAAGAAGAGAAAAAAAGGATGAGAGGGAAAAAAACGAGAGGGAAGAGGGGGTGCAAAGAGCATCAGAGAAAAGATACGATAAACGTCTGAAGAGCAACATCAACGATGCACACTAGTAGAGGAAGATCTAACACTCCTTTGGACAGCCAATTACATCACTAAAACACAAACAGAGAAAAAAAAGCATTGGCAGAAAGGGTGTGTGTGTGTGTGTGTGTGTGTGTGTGTGTGTGTGTGTGTGTGTGTGTGTGTGTCTGTGTGCGCGCACTGGCCAGCCTGCTGTATTCTGTAATTGCTGACAGATGTGTTGACATGGAGTCCATAATATACACACACCACCCCAACACACACAGATGGAGTCCATAATATACACACACCATCCCAACACACACAGATGGAGTCCATAATATACACACACCATCCCAACACACACAGATGGAGTCCATAATATACACACACCATCCAACACACACAGATGGAGTCCATAATATACACACACCATCCCAACACACACAGATGGGCACCGTGGAAAACAGGGGGAGGGAGAGAGGGAGAGAGGGGGGAGAGAGGAATGACTAAAGAAACAGACTAGAGAAACTTGTGTGAGTTTATATTGCTGCATTTAGCAACTTACACCGTTACATCAGGGCTATTGTCCCCTAGAGCAACTCAGAGCTGAGTGCTTTGCTCAAAGGCACAGTGGCAGCCAGGATTCAAACACACTATTTCCAGGCTCCTAGTATTGCTAGCCAGCTTTCTTAACTACTACGCCACCATTGCCTTTGGAAGCGTTTGTGTGTGTGTGTGTTTGTTTATGTGCAAATGTGTAGTAGTGTGCAGGTGCGTGTGGTGGTGAGGGAATGGTGTGTGTGTGTGTGTGTGTGTGTGTGTGTGAGTGTGTTTATGTGCAAATGTGTAGTAGTGTGCAGGTGCGTGTGGTGGTGAGGGAATGGTGTGTGTGTGTGTGTGTGTGTGTGTGTGTGAGTGTGTGTGACTCACTTGGCTGGATCAGGCATCTGTGTGCAGAGGAAGCGGAGAGCCTGGAAACTCTTACGGATGGAATGGATGTTGGCCATGCCCATGAACACCACCTCACAGTTAGGGTAGTACTCTACAACACACACACACACACACACACACACAGTTACAGCATAACCACAGTTAGGGTAGTACTCTACAACACACACACACACACACACACACACACACACACAGTTACAGCATAACCACAGTTAGGGTAGTACTCTACAACACACACACAAACACACACAGTTACAGCATAACCACTGCAAGCATCAGTTCAGGAGTCCATCGCTCCTGTGGGCTCTCTCTCTCTCTCTTTCTTTCTCCTTCTCTCTCTCTCCTTCTGTCTCTCTCTCTCTCTCTCTCTCTCTCTATATATATATATAGATATATAGATATAGATATATATATATATATATATATATATATAGATATATAGATATAGATATATATATATATATGCCATCCTCTTCCATCTGAGTCCCTCTCAGACATTACACTGAGTCTCAGACTTCTCCACCTCCTGGTTCAGCACCTCCCAACTCTTCTCCTCCTACTGCTCCTGTCCTCAGCCTCCTTACTCCTTCAGTCCTCCTGCAGAGGAGGAGTGGGCATCCAGGATCAGCAACCCCTAACTCCTCTCTCCCCATCTCTCCTTCTCTTTCTCTCCCTCCCTCTCTCCCTCCTTTTCCCCTCTTCCTTTACTCCTCTCCTCTCCTCCTTCTCCTCCTTCTCCTCCTCACCTGGGCATTCACAGCCTCCTCCCTTTGCTCTGTTGGCCACTGCGGCTGCGTAGGAGCGGGCATCCAGGATCAGCAGCTTATGAGGCTGAATGGCCAAAGTCTCCACCTCCGAGCTGTTGGTCATCGACGAGTCTGCAACACAAACATCACATCACACACACACACACACACACACACACACACACACACTAGAAACATAGACACCATGGACACGACACTGAAAAACCATTTTGAACAGAATGGCAAACAGATGACAGCAACTCCCCTCCCAAATGAAAGAGAAAGTGTGTGTGTGTGTGTGTGTGTGTACTTGCTTTGTCTAATCTCTATCTATCTGAGACAAGCACAATAATGTCAGAGTTTCTCAGAACACACACACACCCAAGGTATACAAACGGAAGGCAGAATGCCTGTGGTTGTATGTGTTTATGCATATGTAATGTACGTGTGTGTGTGTGTTCTGATGTCTAACCAAAGTCCACGTCGGAGAGGTCTGTGCCATTGGAGAAGTCCCGTGAGCAGGAGGTGTGTGTGTGAGGCTTGTGGGTGGTGCTGTGGTCCACAGCGCAGGCCTTGGCGATGGACTGGACCAGGTGCTCATCGTCCGCATTCCGCCATCCCCACCAGCTCACCTCCGGCTGACCACACCGGGCAATCACTGCACCCGTGCACTGGTGCCTTAAGGAGGTTAGATAGTTAGCCTCTCTCTCTCTCTCTCACACACACACACACACACACACAAGCGCACACACACACACATGCACATACACACGCACACACACGCGCACATACACACGCACACACACGCACACAACCCACTGCCTGTATTCTGGTGCCTGGAAAGGGTTAGAAGAGTTAGCCTCTCATTCACACACATGTACACACACACACACACACACACACACACAAACAAACTGCCTTTATTCTGGTGCCTAGAACACCATGAGATAGTTAGGAGACAGGCTTCATTCAAGCATTCACACACACGGGTGACTCAAACTCATTGTGTGTGTGTGTGTGTGTGTGTGTGTGTGTGTGTGTGTGTGAATCCTCTGTGATTATAGGAGATTGTGCAATGAAAGGACTCTGGCTGAGAAGCACAAAACAACAGAGAAAAACAGACAACAGGTCATAAGCCTTCACGCACACACAGACACAAGCATACAGACACAGACACACACACACACACACACCTGTAGACGACAGCTGGGATTCTCTTCCAGGAGCGAAAGGCAGCCACGTTCTCCAACTCCTTGTCTGTGATCCATGCAGGTACCAGCAGCTGCTGTGGGTAACTAGGGCACAACCTGGCAGAGACAGAGACAGAGAGACAGAGAGAGAGAGAGAGAGAGAAAGATAGAAAGACAGAGAGAGAAGGAAGAACAGATTGTTAGGTTGTTTTCACAGCTGGTTGATGTGGTACAGGTGATTAGGAACATCCTCTCAAACATGTCTTAAGGACACGGGTCTCCAGCTCCTCTCCAACTGAGACCTGGATCTGATGCAGTGTTTGTGTTTGGAACGTCTGTCAAAGTCAGAGCAATACTGGACCAATGGGAGAGTGGTTTCACAATTTGGAGTTTTGTTCCGCTCCAAAGGTCGTCATGTAAACACAAAACAAACAAACAAACCCACAGACAAAAACATGATTGTCTTTGCTATTAAGGGACTATTAAGGGTTAGGGGGCATAATGAAGGATAGAGAGACAGAGATGAAAGAGTGGAGGGAGGGAGAATGCATGGTTAAGGGTTAGGCAATGGTGGGATTGAGGGATATAGAGACAGAGATGAAAGAGTGGAGGGAGGGATGGTCAGTAAGCTGGAGTGAGAGAGAGAATAAGACAGCTGAAAGAGTGCAGTGTGCAGAGAGTGTTGGCCGGGTTAGGGTGGGTTAAGAGGACACGGTGGTTTGTGTGTGTGTTTGTGTGTGTGTGTGTGTGTGTGTGTGTGAGAGAGAGAGAGACGGGGGCGGACAGGGATTTCTCTGCGAGGATTCTGAGGGCCGACACCTGATCCTGGGTCAGACCTTTATCTGGCCTGGCCTGCCATGACTCTTATTCACACACACACACACACACACACACACACACACACACGCATGGTGAGCCCTCAGTGTTTAAAACACACACAGAGCGTTTTCAGGGCAGGAAACAGGCCGTAACACAAGACATCTGCCCCACCAGAAATGGGGTGTTTTACGGAAAGACTGTCTCGGGTTTACAGCTGATAAACGTGTGTGTGTGTGTGTATGTGGCACTGGGGATGGGTTGAAGAAGACAATGAAGACACTTTTAGAGTGGTGTATCCAGAGGTCAGTGTTTGTGGTTAATGTCAGTGTGTGTGCATGTGTGTGTCTTACTTGTGTTTGCCGTTGATCTCCGAGATCCTCCATGCATTCTGAGTGTCAAAGCCCATGCGTTCCACTTCGTTTCGGAAGCGAGAGGTCACATGATCCCCTGAGAGAGATGAATGCATGAGATATTCTGGTGTGTGTGTGTAACTTCAACATAAAATGGCTCCTCTAATATGGGGTTTATATGCTGGGGTTGAGTCCAGTATAAGCCCTGGACACCCAACGGTGCTGGAAAGGCAGAGTATCAGCGGGCGAGCGTTAGTGGGGCTCTACCTGGCCTGCAGAGCTGCCCGTGCTGCTCCTTCTCCCCGTTGTACACGTCCACACACCAGGCGTGGTAGGCGAAGGCAAACAGCTCCTCCAGGTGAGCCGGAGGTCTAATAGCAGCCAGCAGACGCTTCAGCCACTCCTGACACTGCTCAGACGAGGAGAACTGACACCTGCACACAACACACACACACACACACACACACACATTGTCTGGGTGTAACACTCCAACACAACATATATATCATCTGGGTGTGTGTGTCTGTGTGTAGGCACATGCAGAAGTGTGTGGGTGTATATGAGCATCTTTGTACCTTGTCACATTGCGGATGTGTGGGTGTGGAGATATGTGCACATGAGTGTGTGTGTGTGTGTGTGTGTGTGTGTGTGTGCGCGCGTGTGTGTGTGTGCACGTGTGTGTGTATCATTGTACCTTACGACTTTGCAGTCCTTGCAGGTGACATGAAGCTGGAACATGTCACGGCACTCAACACTCTCTATCAACTGGAGAGGAACCTGAGAGAGAGAACAGAGTAATTTAGAGAAGGAGGAGATAGACAGAGAAGGGGAGAAAAAAGAGAGAGAAAGCGAGAGATAGGGAGAGAGAGAGAGAGAGAGAGAGATAGAGAGAGTGAGGGAGAAGACAAAGAACAGGAATTCAGCAATGTCGAGATGGTCGAGAGGGAGAAAAGAGTGATTCAGAAATAGGAGGAGACCCACAGAAGGAGAGATCGGTGGCAGAGAAAAAGAGGAATGGAGAGAACATAGTTTTTAAGAGAAAAAATAAAAGAAAGACAGTCAAGGAGAAATGGTGTGGAAGAGACTTATGGGGGGGGCGTACTTCTAAAAAGTTGTTGGTGAAATTTCTGAAATGCTCTGGCAGCACAATGCACTTTTGTCACGCCAGTGAAACTCCCTCGGCTGAGAGGGGAGCGAGGAGAAACAGAGAGAGAGAGAGAGAGAGAGAGAGAGAGAAAGTCTGGGCCTTTGGAGCGCTATTGGACTCAGGCTGGTGGTATCTTGCTGGAAGGCGGGTTAGCTGGTCCGGCTTCTGGCTGTTTGCTATGGCAACAGCTTGGGCTTTGGTTACCCTCATTCCATACCAACATGACCCAAATTAGCCCCAACGAGAAACACAGAGATGGACAGAAAGACATGGAGCTGAATGAGTAATAGAGAGAGAGAGAAAGAGAGAGAGAGATGCACTTCAGGCAGTAGTGGGTCACATGAGGTGAATGACACAGCAGGCTTGTGAGCAGTGACTCCACAACATACTCAGTCCTCAGTCCACACACACACACACACGGTCTTAGGGTACACCTCCGGTAATCAGTCACCCTGAGGCTCCAGAGTCTGAGGGGGTGGCAAAGCCCCACACGCAGCTGGCCAATGTCAGACCCAGACTCCAATGGCAGAGTTTGATTAATCAATCGACCCCAGTTAAGATGTGAATTTTAAATACCACTCACTAACTCGGCCAATCAGAGACCTCGACTATAATGCTAGTGTTAGCTCAGGCTAAACACTCACAGTCGCTCTAAAGCTGCATCATGCTACACACTGATTGGAAAACACACTCAGTACACACAAGACCCAGGCACTGTTAGATCAATCAATCAATCAATCACAAAGTAATGGAGGAATTCCATATCTTTCTCCACATCTTCAAACTCAGATTGCCATAGAAACCTCCCTGTGTATGTGTGTGTGTGTGTGTGTGTGTGTGTGTGTGTGTGTGTGTGTGTGTGTGTGTGTGGTTGGGGTGGGAGGTGGGGGGGGCTTGTTCAGACTCAAGAGGCCACACACACATTAGCCACACACACAGTCATTCTCTGAAACACACTCAAATGTACACACACACACACTCAAACACACTCATACACACACTTCATGCAGCATTTGCCAGATGTGACAAAGGTCAACTTGAAGACACACCTCACACATATCCTTCAGCACACACAGGCAGACATACACAGAGCAGTGTGTCTCACACCATGCAATAGACACGGAATGTGTGTGTGTGTACTTACTGACACTTCGCACGAACAACTCTGTGTGTCAGAGGAAAACATACAAATAAAGAGGAGAAACGGTATGAGAAATGAATATCCAAAGGAAATCACACACACGCACGCACACACACACACACACACACACAGAAGACGTGGTGGTGGTGGTGAGAAAGAAATATCCAAATGGCGTTCGGGCATCTGGAAATTGATGGTACCACATTCTTTTGCATTCCTCCATACTTTCACATTACACATTCCTACGCACACACACACACACACGCACACACACACAGAAATGGATGAAATATAACTCCTCATGACAAGAGTGTGAGAATGAGAAGAGTATGAAAAGATTGTGGGTCCAATTCTACCAGCACCACATACAACACTCACTAGACTACACACACACACACACACACACAAACACATACATGCACACACAAACACACACACACACCAAACTCCAACACAAAGTGATAGCTGTTTCTGCTTTAATCTGGCCATGAAGGGACATTCCTCAAGTGTCTCTTTCCACAGACTTCTGACATGCTCACATACACAAAGATATACAAAATCTGTCCGTGTATCTCCTCAACTGTGGCTGGTATGGCAGGATTGGGTTGCCAGCACACAGAATAATCGGAGAACAACACACACACACACACACACAGAGCACACACACACACAGAGCACACACAGAGCTGTGGTAAGCTTTAGTAAGATGCTGGGGTGCATTCATTCAAACCCTGCTGACGTCTAACTAGCACACACATTAACCTTAACCCCCCCCCCCCCCCCCACACACACACACACACACACACACACAGTAGACTAAATTCAGACACACATGCACAGGCGCCTGCGCGTACACACAGACCAAACCATATTCATCTCAGTACACACACCCTGATCTGCAAATGGGGCATTCTACACTGCTCCCTATGAGAGTCTTGACCCCAGGGAGAGGCACTAATCAGAGTGAGAATCTGCTGAAGCTGCCCTCAGTCCTCACGGCAACAGAAACCATGGTAACTAGTTCTAGCAGTCATGGTGACGAGACTTGAGTTCCGGAGATGCACAGGGTCATCTCACCACACACACACACACACACACACACACACACACACACACACACACACACACACACACACACACACACACACTCTCTCAGGGACTAGCCCGACTGGCACAGTCACTAAATGCACAGGTGTACAAAGGTTTAGACAGGTGTATCATACAACAGCTCTAATCACAGACAACAGCGGGCTATCTACCCACAGAATGTCTGCACCTTTCTGAGAAAACATGGATCCACAATCTCTCCTCAGATAGAAACACAATCCTTCTAGATCTACAACCACCCTCCCTCTCGACCTACAACCACCCTCCCTCTCTACCTACAACCACCAACTCTAGATTTACAACCACCAACTCTAGATTTACAACCACCAACTCTTGATCTATAACCAACCTCCCTCTAGATCTACAACCACCCTCCCTCTAGATCTAATTTAAGATGACTGTGACTGTGATTAAGGTGACACTTACGTTGACAATGGACTCCTTAAACTTGATGTGGAGCCGGTAGCTGGACATAGCGATGATGGCATCCTCCGCTCTACCCACAAACAGAGTGAACTCTCCATGCAGCTCAGAGTAGGGCACCTGCGTGCACACACACACACACACACACACACACACACAAACAAACAAACAAACACACAAACAATTGATTTGGGACAAGCACTAAATTTAAGTAGCCACAGACAGAACCAATTAGGCCTGGGGACAC
>JAIFZK010000038.1:1332500-1342500 GCA_027481765.1 Tenualosa thibaudeaui | reverse complement strand
GTGGGTGTGGGTGGGGGTCGTGTGGGGGGTGTCAAACTGCACAGTCATCAGCTAACAGAGCCAAAGGAAGCTCAAAACCAAACAAGCGGACTTGGCTCCAACCATTCCAGTGACTGTAGAATGTGCCTGGGTTCTGAATGACTGACATCACAATGTTGTCACGAATGACTGACAGCTGGGTATTAGGGCCGTATCATGCCGAGCATCACTGGCTTATCAGATGGTAATGCTGGGTAGACTTGCATTAGCAGTGCTGTCCGATATATCAGATCTGCCACTGATGGACTTCCTCGTGTCTATCACGCCTCTCTCCTTCTTGCTTCCTCATTCTTTCTCTTTCTCTTTCTCTTTCTCTCTCTCACGCACACACACACACACACACACACACACACACACCTCCATCACTGGCTGACCTCCTCCGTCTGCCTCTGTGTGAATGAGTGTGAGTGTGCGTGTGCATGTGTGTGTGTACAGTGACACAAACAGCGCATCACACTTAGTACATTTAACAACAAGACCAAGCAGTTGTACATTTTACAGCAAGACCATAGGAGAAAAGCAGAAGACCTTAAGAATCATGCACCCTATCTCACCCTAAAGACAGAGAGAGAGACAGAGAGAGAGAGGCCCACCAAAGCTGGTCAGGCTTCACGTCTTTGGAGGGTGTGGTTGAGAAGCGCTTGGTGAGTCGTGCATACATGTGAAACACACACACCTGATAGCGTCCTGCATGCAGTGCAATCACTGCACCATCACCAACACCCACAGTGCAACAATCACCTACACAATTACCAACACACACAGCGCAACCATCAGCAACACACACACAGCGCAACCATCACCATCACCATCACAATCACACACACACACACACACACACACACACACACACAGAGCGCAACAAGCTGGTGGCTTCTGGAGGCAACTGATAAGCCATATCTGGAGCACATACCCAAGCGCGTGCACTTCTGTGTGTGTAAGTGTGTGTGTGTGTGTGTGTGTGTGTTTCGGAGAAGAACTCGTGACCGGATGCTCCAGTGTGCATACAGAGGGCCATTCCAACACACTGGCACCAGGTTAAGCATGTTAGCTCCTCAGTAGGTCTCCTCATGCCAGGCTGCAGCCATCTGCTCTGGTCCATCAAGTCTGCCATGCAGGATGGATGGAGACTCCAACTTCAGACTTTGGTGCACTGACAAACCTGGGCAAGATACCTCAGAGTACTGCAAGTGGTACACCTTGAACAGAAGGGCTATATGGCTTTGCTTTGCTACCAGAATAACACCATCTGTACTGTTTACCGCTTCCTCTGAGTTAACTTACCCTGCTTTGTCACTGAACCATAAACTTGAAAATACCCTGGTGACTGAAAATAGTTGGAAATAACTGCTGTACATATTGTGTTACAGGTTAGAGGATGGTGCTGGGGTGATCATGACACACACGGCTCAGTTCCCGTGATGAGTCTGAACCTGGCAACGGCAAAACAAACAAATAATCAAAACAAAAAAACCGACAAACAGTTCTTCTGTGCACGGACGGCAGATAGACTTTCCCCAAAATACTCCATTTACAGTGGGAGCAATGGCTTTGTTTGTGAACCAGTGTAAAGCATCCAGTGGGTCTTTGGTGCTCAGGTATCTCGCTCTCACGATGACAGAAGGTCAGTCTGTAGCTCTCGGCCTCAGACCTGCCTGGCCTGTATGACGGCCTGGCTCGGCCTGCCTGCCAAAATCTGCCACTGAAAACCCAGACCTAAAAACAACATACCAGACAAACGGCCAGCAGTAACTCTGCTCTCAGCGCCACGGCTCAATCTGAAAGCATTTCAATACTCTGTGTCCACATGGGTGCACCCATGCCTGCCTTCCCTGCAAACAGGGTTACCTTACGTGGCCTCTTCAACTGTGACAAGTACATACTGCTCTGGGATGACCAAACTATTGAATTTTAACTTATAAGCAGCTGAATGCTTTCATTGTGACTTTACATTTCAGGCTGGTGCAACAAAGCCACAGTGGAATGTAGGCACTGCATGCAGTGCATCGTGGGATGCAATTTTCAGTAACAGCACAATCATATGCAGTTTAATCCGAGTTCTTACTGCATGAATGGTTTGGGATACAGGGCATCCTCTGTTTGCATGGGGCATATGAGAGAATTGGGTACAGAAATTGTTTCCGTGTCTATGTTAGAATAACTGAAAGCAAAACAGATAACAAGCAAAACAGCGATAACATACATGCACGCTGCATGTGTACTTACTTTCTGTTACACGCATTTCAGCTCCAATCGAGCTGCAAGCCATCGGGTAGATAATGCTGCTTGCACTCTGCTACCAAACAAGCGAAAACACCAAGCTAGGTAGTTGCAGGCTTGTGCAGAATTTCTCAACTGCACTGGTAACAGACATCACTGTTTGTAACCCGTTACGGACTGTAGTCTGTTTGAACAGCAAACTTGTATAGATCATTTCATTCATACAACTAAATCCACAGAGCTATCGTTAACTGGTTAACTAACCAGCTATCTTGAGGATCCTTGCCAGCTGACTGGGCGACTGTTCAAGCCAACCGGATAACTTATCTGATTAGCTAGGCAAGTACGAATACCATATTACACATGTTAAAAAACATTTTCCTGAATCATAACCTCAATAACCCTTCTAAAACTACCCAAACAGATGGAAGTAGGCACTTGGTTCCAAACGTTTCTGCTAATGTGTGTTTTGAACGGTTCGATTATGACTCCGTGATAGCTGTCAACACTGTGATAGCACTGTATTACCGCTAACGTTAATAAAACTGTATAGCGTTTCCAGCTAGCCTGCTAACACCAGCTAACTGTGCGATCACTATGTAGCCTTGTTACTGTTCGTTCGCAACAGATACAATAAAAAGCCGTGGCATCTATCGAGAGAATAAACCTCCAGCACTACCTTACAGGAATAACTGTTATGTTTGTCGGTAAGTGTCGATACCTTCCTCTTCCCCAGTTCTCCCAGCTCCTCTCTTTAGCGGGCCTTTTAGGACGCTAAAGCTAACAGATGGGCTAACAGAGTAGGTTGTGTTTTTGTTGTTGTTATGCGATAGAGGGCGGAACCCGGAGCACAGGCCCAAGTCGAGCCAACACAGTAGAGCAAGAACCCAGCAAGCACACTAACCTTACAATAAGCTTTAGAAGAGAGTGAATATGTAGGTGATGATGTATCCTTGCATCCGGATTTAAATAAACGGTAAATAAGCGACATAAACGGATATTCAGATCCATTTGCAGTCCTAGCCCGTCCCACCGTAGACTCTGGCCGTCATCACCGCGTTTCAACCACCAGACTGTGCACGTGACGTAGACACGTAGGCTAATGAAAGGCTGTTGCGTAATCACGTTTAGTGTCTGCTTCTTGATAGGGAGAGGGGAGGGGTATACATTTGAATATTATAATTTATGGAAATATCTCTTCAGTAAGAGAGAATTTATCGAAGACTTTCCTGTAGCAAAGCCTATGAACAAAAAGTACCAGTAGATTAAGACATTTATCTGACATGAGAAAGGAACATGTGATAAAATTCAAATAGCCATTTAAAAAAAAAAAAAAAAAAAACCCAAATAAACAAGACTGACAAGACTTAGGGCATATACTCGTTTTAATCAGGTTATTAAATAGAACAAATGTTGTTTCTGTCACCGCAATTACATAGGCTATTTATGAATTGATATCATCAGATATATTTGAATTTTGAACCTGAACTGTGGGCAAAGAGGCTCAAATCCAGAGGGTCTGACAATGTAGGCCTAATCTACTCAGTGATTCTGATTTTATTGTTTGTTTGTTTTTCCTTCAGTGTGAGGATAGTCATGTGAGCACTTCATCATTTTTCACAGGAGAAGGGTGTCCCATGTGTGAGCAAGGACAATGCTTTAAACCTCTCTTTTCTCTCTTTGACCATATTTCATGTTAGTCATGCAATGTCTAACAATAGGCTTAATAAGTGAAAGCGTCTTTGATTCATTGTGACATGCGGTTCAGAGATGTTGGTCCTTAATCAACAAACCATATCAGTCATTTTAATCCTGTGATCAAACCACAGTGCATATATATATATTAAAATAAATGTTAAAATATTCAGAATAACTGCTGAGCAGCAGTATTTCACACCGCCCAGCATCATAAGATGGTGAAAGGTAGGCAGAACAGGTCAGGTGACTGGGAAGGTATGCATGTCTCTGTCTGTCTCACCACATATCTCGCCCACATCTGAGACATGCAGAGAATTCCAGGAGAATGAAGAAAGCCTGAGATCTTAGAGGTTCAAGCTGGAGAGAGGCCAGATAATCTCATCAGTGTTTGCTTTGTGAATGATCTTCACAAAGTCACATGCAAGTTCCAAACTTAACAAATAAATAAATCAGGCTATGGAACATAAGAGAAAAAAATCTTTATTGAGGACCACTGACTGTAATAAAAATGAATGTCACAAATATCACCAACACAAGCAGTGAATGAGTGAGAAACAGTGAGAGAGCAGGTGACGGGAGGACTTCCTCATACCACAGAAATCCAGTGAGGTGAGTGTAGTGGAAGAGGAACCTTATGGTGAAAATAGCACATCTCTTCTCATTTACATTGTCTTGGAGACATTTTATTTAGTTTAATCATCGTTGTTGAAGAAAAAACAAACAAACAAACCAACAATCAATCAATCAATCAAACAAACAAATAAAAAGTTTGCTGTTTGGATAAATACTTGACCTCCGTTCCTAAACGGTTAAAGAAACATATCCTACATCCACACAAATCTGTGCCTAAGTGTGAATGCAACATTTTCCAGACGTTTCTGTGGTTTCACAACAGTGTTTTTTTTCTCTTCAAAGGTATAATACACATCTAAAATTGTTCTTCTGTTATTCAAGCCACGCTTGGCAGTGCCATCAGTGTTTTTGATATAAACGACACTCATAATTCTCCGATATGGAGGAGGAGTACCGCACTGGGAACAATAGTGGTCATGGCTTAGTGGTCACAAAAGCATACTTGGTTAATCTGTATATATAGGGTGTACTGCCTGACTTCCTGCTTTATCCTGTGCACGTTTATTTAAAACCATTTAGAATTCAATCATATAAACATAGACAGTGTCAATCAGTGCTCACAAAATGCCGTGTTTGATTGATTTACATGTTCACTGAGAAGTACTTGTACGAATGAGCGAATATCCAGTAAATCTGAGCTGCAGACGAAGAAGAGACAGCTCAGTGAGACTCCGATGGTTAATGTTTTGACGAACTTTACCAGTGATGCGCCCTGACCGGTTCAGTAAAGCTTCGAAGCAAGACTACCCTGAGAGGAGTTCTAGAAGGTGGGCAAGCCTGACAGACCGCAACTGGCTTGTGAGTTTGGTTAATATATCTGTACACTCTATTTCAATAATCAGCACACAAGTGTCAAGAACCTAAGATAGTATTATTGTTATTATTGTTATTATTGTTATTTTAAGTAAATGTGTAATATTCATATAACTATACATTTATAATTCCAATCCTTTGTATTGTACTATTAAAACAAGTGCAAGTTTGTACTACCACCTTTTACAATACATCAAAAGGCAAAGACTTGTGGAACACTAATGTTACATTTTCTCCAAATCAGCTTGATTACGCCAGGATAAGTGCTGTAAGTATGCTAAGAGCAGCTGACTGGGATGGACATGACCTGGATCGAACCAGATGTGGGGCAAAGCAGGGCCAGATCCAAGCCAGACATGGGCCAGAACTGAGTCGGACCCCCATCACAAGTCAGCTGTTCTCAGCGTAGTTCTCTCAAGAGGTATTGTAGATCTATAAATCTTGTTAACCCGAGTATAAAACAGAAGAGACACACAAGTAGTAGAAATGCCAGTATGACAAAATACAAATCAAAACAAAAACAAAAAACAAAGCATTTTGTGGTGGCCAGCAGCAAAACACCTTGACAACCTTCCCAGCTTAATTGGGTTCAGCCCCAACATTACCTCTGAGCAGTACATGCCTGCCAATTCAGATATGGTTCATGCATGACGGGCACCTCAGTATCTACTTGCTTTATCTCCTTCTCATGTTTGGTCCTGCAGTTTCAATCTAGCAGTGAAACCCCTCTTGTGAATGTGTTATGCTGTAGATTTTGACCATTTGGCCATATGAAACTGAACAGTGGTCAGTAGAGATATAAAAGGGGTGATTAGAACAACGCCAAATCATAGTGATTAAGTGCTACTTATTTGGGTCATTGACCAAATATGTGTTTAAGTGTTGAGTCATAAACCCACCTCCCAACTTTGACCATTATTTCAGTGCACCTAAAACTGGGTACCACTCAGATTTAGACCTCAGGTTAAACCTTCTTACAGCATCAATCACATCAGGTTTAAACTTTAAATAGGCTCTAAGCAGAGTCCTCCTCTTCATCTCCTCATGTTTGGACTTCATACAGCATAGATCTCCTCAGCGTAGATCTTCTCAGGTTTAAACGTCATACAGCATAGATCTCCTCAGCGTAGATCTTCTCAGGTTTAAACGTCATATAGCATAGATCTCCTCAGCATAGATCTCCTCAGGTTTGAACCTCATATAGCATCTCAGTAGAGTCTCTCTCTAGATCTCCCAGATGAAAATGGACTCCGGAAAGACCTGTGTCACTCAGGGCTGTGCTAGTGTGTGTGTGTGTGTGTGTGTGTGTGTGTGTGTGTGTGTGTGTGTGTATTAGTAGACCAGGGCAGAATTAGCTCTGGGCCAAAAGTGCTGTGAAATCATGAAATCAGTGGCTCTCTAGTTTCTGCAAATGACAGAAAAAAACTAGCACACACACACACACACACACACATATACACTACCATGCAAGAGACCAGAAACCCTCTCTCTATGCTTGTATGTGTGTATGTGCTGATAGATGTGTATGTATATGTGACGTTGTAACCCATTGAGAAAAGATGGTTTGGCTAGGCCTATAAAGATGAGTCAGTGCTCATTCTGGCCAATGGGCCTATCCAGTGGCTGATGCGTGCACACCTCTGATCTTTGGGCGTGCTGTAAATGCATCCTCCATGACTGATTCTCCATTTGGGGGGCAGAGAGCAGAGGGGTGGGCTGAGGGACCTGGTGGAGGGGTGGGCTGAGGGACCCAGTGAGAGGGAAGGAGGGAGTCGTGGAGGCTGGGACAGGCATGCAGAGAAGGAGAGGTAATGGCTGCTGCCACCTAGGGGACGAGGATCAAGCCTGGCACGGGAGACGAGGTAACACGCCGGAATGAATTATTGAGGACGAGTAAACGGTGCTCAGGTGCAGTGAAAGCCTCACTACACCGCTGGGCACGCACGTCCACACACACACACACACACACACACACACACACTCTATAACACACACACTCATGCCCACCGTCCCTAATGTAAACCTCTAAGTATTACTGAAATGAAAGGGAGATAGAAAGAAAGAATGTGTTCACTAAAATATCCTACAATTAACAAGGTTTAAACATTTCCATTTCTTCATATTTTTTGCAGATTTTTCAACTTTTTCTCTTTTTTTTAAGCTCAGGTATATCACATGTGACTAACTAGGGAGAGGAGGAGGAGGAAGAGGGTAAGTTTGGTTCCATGCTACATCTTGTTCGGAGAAGGCTATTGCAGACAGTTCTACAACACGGACAATCACACATTATACGTCTGTGTAACAAATGTTCCAAAACATATCACCAAGAAACTAAGTACATACGATGTGTTCACTATTTTAGAGTCTTTTCAGGACTATCCCTTAGTCAGATCATGTATCATGTTTTTTTTTGTTGTTGTTTTTTTTTTTTTAGTTCCTCATCTTTTTACAGTCCTGTCTTACAGACAAAATCTGAAAAACTGCTATTCAAAAAGTAGCAAATTTTGGTCAGTCTCACATTTTAAATAAGTATAGTGCTTTTTGAAATGGCTTAAGACAGCGGTCTTTTTTTTTTTTCAAATAATCTCACCCAGTGGCAATCTACAGGACTTCAGTGTGCATTTCATGACACGATAGCTGCGAGTCTGCAATTCAGAGTTCCTCCTGACCTCTATTTGTCTCTCTTCATTAAAACACAACAGTATGTGCTGAGACATAAAATGAATCAAAGTAGGATGCTTTATCAAAATACCTAAAAGAGGTTTAGAAATCTATGCATGTGTGGGGGTCTTTGTGAGTGTGCATCTGTATGGATATGTGCATATGTGTGTGTGTAAGTGTGTGTATGAGTAGGTGTGTATCCAGAGGGACATAATCAGTATTAAGTGTTGTCGGTTGGCATTCCCTTTGAGGGACCTGTCAGTGCAGAGGACCACGTGGTCCAGGTTGGGGTGAGGGCACGGGGCTTCTTCTAGAGCCTCCAGAAGTTCTCCATCAGGGTCTTCGGGTGACTGCTGAAGGTTCTCTTTCAGAATCTCGAGGTGACTCTGGAAGGTTCTCTTTTAGAGCCTTGAGGGGAAACTCTACAAGGTTCTCTTTAAGAGTCTTGAGGTGACTCCAGAAGGTTCTTTTTTTTTAAAGAATCTTGAGTGGTTCTTTTTCAGAGTCTTGAGGTGACTCTAGAAGGTTCTCTTTTAGAGTTTTGGGGTGATGAACAAGTGCAAGGGTTCTGACGAACAAACACAAGACACAGAGAGAGAGAGGGAGATAGGTGGGGTTCTGTTCTAGAACTCCCACTCCAGACTCTCCTCGCGGTTGGCGGCCCTCTCTAGGCGGTGGATGATGTTGTTGAGGTTGGCCATCTTCTCATTGCGCCTCTGAGTGTTCTTGCTGAGTTTGGGGTTGTGCAGGGCAGGTGAGTCTAGGCCATAGCCGTGCGTGGAGGGGGTGTCTGTGTCCCCGTGGGTGGTGCTGGGGTTGGGGGGGAGGGATGGAGAAATGGGAGCGGAGGACGAGGGGACGGGGGAGACGGAGAGCATGAGCCCGGGGGACGAGGCGGCGGAGGGGGAGTTGAGCGACACCTCCAGGCTGCTGCGACACGGCTCGGACGTGGCCTTGAAGCTGACAGGATCCACAGGCGACTTTTCGGGGTCCTCCCCACCTTCTTGTTGAGTTATACCAGATCTCTGAAGGCCATCAGTGCCCAGACACCCAGAAAAGAGCCCCTGACCCTGGCTGCAGCTGGCCTCATCCTCCCTGGCGCTATGGGGGCGGTGTGGAGCTCCGGTTAGCGTTAGCTCCTCGCGCTCTGCCTTCAGTGACTGGAAGGGCAAGCCCAGTGGGAAGTGCTTGATCCTGGGCTGTCGGCCAGTGGCGTCCCCCTCTCTTGGAGCCTCCAGCTCTGGGTCTCTGGCCTCTTGCTTGACGGGGACCGAGAGGTGGCGGAGGGAGGCGCTGAGGGGGTGGACGTGGGGCGGCAACTTCTTGTCGTCACTGTCGGAAACAGGGCTACGGGAGGGCAGGGGCGAGTAGGACGTGGCTTCAGCGTCTGTGTCGTTGTCCTGAGGACCCTCCATCAGGACCTCACGACGCATCCGGGACCTGCTGGGACACACACCCAAACACACACACAAATAGAGTCAGGCATATTTGTCTACCCTGGTTTCTACTTATTAACACTAAAGTCATCTGGATACAGACATAGATCTATCTATCTATCTATCTGTCTATATATCAATCTATCTACCTATCTATCTATCAGTCTACTCCTCCATCATAACAGACAGATAGACAGACAGAGATAAATAGATAGATGGAGAAATTGAGAAAGAGAGAGAGAGAGCAAGTCTCTGTAGAGACCTGTAATTGTGGAACCAGTTGATGACGGTGTTGGTTTTGAGGTTTAGCTGTGCGGCAAGCATCTCGATGGTGTGTTGGGAGGGGTAGGGCTCCTGGAGGTAGGCTTTTCGTAGGGCCTCCTTCTCCTCGGCGGCCAGCACCACACGCGGCTTCTTGGCCTGCTGGGTGAAGGGACACAGGTCCAGAGCACCCAACCCGGGGCTCACACAGTCTGAGCGCATGCCTGGTGAGTCGCTGT
>JAIFZK010000038.1:1312500-1330000 GCA_027481765.1 Tenualosa thibaudeaui | reverse complement strand
ATAAGCTCATAACAAGAGTACTGTTTGCTGTAGCACCCTGAATCTGTACACACACACACACACACACACACACATACAGGATAAACCAACAATCATTTAGGTTGTTGTCACATAAACCATGCAAACATGCATGCACATGCACATGCACATGCACACACACACACACACACACACAGACACACACACACACACATACAGTATAAACCAACAATCATTTAGGTTGTTGTCATATAAACCATGCAAGCACACACACACCCCCACCCCCACTCACTCACTCACTCACTCACCTAGGTTATTGTCAGTGAGCACCTCCTTGATGCGTTTGGTGATGGCATAGGTGTCCAGCTCAGGGGATATGGCCACCAGCTCCTGGATGCCCAGAGGGGTGTGAGGGGGTGGCAGCAGCTGCAGTGCGGGCGTGGTCTTACCCCCTGGGGGGTCGGAGTGAGGGTGGGGGTGGGGGTGTGGGTGGGGGTGGGGGTGCTGGTTCTCTTTGCTGCTCTCCAAGGCCAGGCTAATAGGCTCACTGGGAGGGTGGGGGGGCAGGCTAGACGGGCTCCCCTCTGGACTGGGGGGAGGAGACGGGGAGGACTGAGACATGACTGGACTCTTCTCTGTGGAGAGGAGAGAGGAGAGGAGGGGAGAGAGGAGGAAAGGAGACAACAAGAGATAAAACACTTGAAGATCACAAATTAACTATCAGTGGTGAAATCCCAGATTGGATTAAACCTTATCTGACTTTAGGTGAAAGGAGGAGGACAGACAAGTGGAATCAAACTTGAATAGACAGATAGAGACACTGTGTTTATCCTGAAGGAGATAAGAGAATTAACTGATTGGAGGTGGTTATAGGGTGTTCCCCCCCTTGGAAGTACTCCTCTGAACAGTCCAACTCTCTACCCAGGGAATCAATGTAGTTTTCAGGTGAGCTCATAACTAGCTAATAACTACCAGAGTGGAATTCTAACATTAGATAAAAGAACTTTGGGTTTGTGGAGGAATGAACAGAGAAAATACCAAAGTTCATCTTCATAACTCATAGTAGTAGCAGTAGTGTCCCACTATACTACACCTGCATAGCCTGTTGCCATAGTAACCCAGCAAACTACACCTGTATGGCCTTTGTTGTGGTGGACCACCTGTGTAGCCCGTTGCCATAGTAACCCACCACACTACACCTGCATGGCTTAAAGCAAGAGTGGCCCACTAAAGTGCACATCTGTGGCTGATGCTCCCAGCAGCACACCTGTCATGGCAATCACCAAAACTACTCCAGCCTTGTGTTAGCCTTGGTCCTTGATGATGAGAGGAACAGAGCTGAGAAGAGAGAAAGAGTGTGTGTGTCCTCTCAGACTCATGTCTGTCAGACAGAGAGAGAGAGTTCTGAGTGTGTGCTGAAGGGGGTAGCGCAGAGAGAAAGAGTGTGTGTGTCCTCTCAGACTCATGTCTGTCAGACAGAGAGAGAGAGTTCTGAGTGTAGCGCGCTAATAAAGACCCCTCTGCTTTGCATGGGAAGCAGCGTTTGGAGGAGCAAACAATGAAGCCACCAGTGCTATCAGACCAATGCAGCACTTCAGCCTCAGCACTGTATGGAGCTATTTGACTATGGACACAGATAGGCACAGCAGGGAGAGAGAGAGACAACACAAACGCTCTAACTGCAGCACTGGCCTGTCCAACTCTTCTGCTCCTATCTGGGCTGGATGTATGTGTGTGTGTGTGTGTGTGTGTGTGTGTGTGTGTGTGTTTCTGTGTGTGTGAGAATGAGAAAGGTACTAGTTACTGGGTAATTTAGTGTCTGGGTAGTAGTGTTTGGAGTTTGTGGATGTGTGTGTGCGTGTGTGTGTGTGTGTGTGTGTGACTGGGTAATTTAGTGTCTGGGTAGTAGTGTTTGGAGTTTGTGGATGTGTGTGTGTGTGTGTGTGTGTGTGACTGGGTAATTTAGTGTCTGGGTAGTAGTGTTTGGAGTTTGTGGATGTGTGTGTGTGTGTGTGTGTGTGTGACTGGGTAATTTAGTGTCTGGGTAGTAGTGTTTGGAGTTTGTGGATGTGTGTGTGTGTGTGTGTGTGTGTGTGTGTGTGTGACTGGGTAATTTAGAGGCAGGGTAATGGCGTTTTGCAGTGCAAGTACAAAGTTTTGTCTTTGCACGTACTTTTGTTTGCAAGCCTGAAGTAATGGATAAACACTTTGCATGTGTGTGTGTGTGCGTGTGTGTGTGAGAGAGAAAGAGAACAAGTGTGTGTGTGAGAGAGAGAGAGAAAGAGAGGGAGAGAGAGTGAGTGTGTGAGTGAGTGTGTGTGTGTGTGTGTGTGTGTGTAAGGGAGAGAGAGAGAGAGAGTGTGTGTGAAAGAAATAGAAAGAGACAGAGAGTGAGTGTGTGTGTGTGTAAGTGTGAAAGAGAGAGAGAGAGAGAGAGAGAGAGAGAGCATTTGTGTGTGTGTGTGTGTGTATGTATGTGTGTGTGTGTGTGTGTGTGTGTGCAGCCTACCCTGTGTGTTGGTGTGGTTGGTCATCTGACTCAGGCCCTGCCCCAGCTGGTCCAGCAGCCACAACTGCATGCGTATGAACGGCTCTCGCCCCTTCTGGGTCAGCTTGCTCCAGGGTTTGGGCCGGGACAGCATGTCACTCACACTACCCTGGGACAGACCCAGCACCTGGCACACACAGACAGTTAAAGACAGATAGACAGACAGACAGAGAGAGAGAGAGAGAGAGAGAGTGACAGTCAGACAGACAGACAAGCAGAGAGAGAGAGAGAGAGTGACAGACAGACAGACAGAGAGAGAGAGACAGAAAGACAGACAGACAGAGAAGAGAGAGAGTGACAGACAGAGAGAGAGAGAGAGAAAGTGACAGACAGACAGACAGACAGACAGACAGACAAGCAGAGAGAGAGAGACAGAGAGACGGGGGTGGGGAGGGGTGGGGGTGGACAAGAAGGAGAGTGTGAGAAAATACATGTCCGTACATCAATTACTCTCTATGTGGAAAAAGTTAGGTTGCTTACTTTACTGCGCATGTTGATATTAGGTAAACATTGATAATATTGACAATAATTATAGTGCATTGCTTTGCATATATATGCAATGCACGGTATCAATTAGTTTAATAGCATTCCAATACAATAAACAATAAACTTGATTAAAACAGTGAACACGTTGTCAAGCAACCTTCAACATTATGTCACTGCAAGGGCAAAAAACTATGCTTTAACTCATTATCCTTTTATTTTCCATTCCAACTGAACCAACTAAACTTTTGCATCGCTTTGCCATTTTAAGTACCCTAGCAACAGCCTAGCAACCAACATAGAAACTAACATGATTACTCTAGCAACCAGCATGGCAGATTAGTTACCATAGCGCATCATTTACCATGGAAACCATCATAACTTACTCCACAACAGCCTAGCAACCATCTTATGTACCCTAGCAACAGCTTAGAAACCTCTTCCACAGTTACAATGTAGCAACCAACTTGATTGCCCTAGCAACCAGCATAGTAATCACCATAACAACCCTAGCAACAGCCTAGAAACCATCTTAAGTGTCCTAAAAACAGCCTAGCAACCACTTCCACAGTTACAACCTTGCAACCACTATAACAATCCTATTACAGCCTAGAAACCATCTCAGGTACCCTAGCAACATCCTAGCACCTACTTCTATAATGTCAACCTAGCAACCAACATAGCAACCAGTATGATTACTCTAGCAACCAGCATAGTAACCACCGCAGCAATCCTAATAACAGCCTAGAAACCATCTCAGGTACCCTAGCAACAGCCTAGCAACCACTTCCACAATGACAACCTAGCAACCAACACAGCAACCAATGTCAGTTAGAACTAATGAATGCTTTAAAAAATGACTTTAGCTTCCAAGCACACAATCTCCCCCAAAACTACAGTTCCTGTTCAACAGTACTTTCTGTTAAAAATAAAAGTCTTCACCTGCCAACAACATTCGATGCACTAGTACTTCCTTCGGGAATTGAATCTCTACTTTAATAATAATTCATAATGCTGGTACAAGTACAGAATCTTAGACAAAGAGAATATTCCTTTAGGTCCAAACATATTCCTTCCACAGGGAGGTTGTACCCAAACAGCATTACAATGCTAATCTGCATGCAAACGATTATTAGTGTTACTGCAGCCATATAGCTACAGTGCATTCAAAACACACATTTATTTTTGTTTAGTATTCATTACTGGTGTTAATGTAATGAGCTCTGACATGGTGTATCAGATGTGATACAAAATGTGAACACACACTAGATGGAATTGTTGGAATGATGAGATGATGGAATTTTCACAGGTTTACCTGCCACTCTACTCTACACCACTAGGGCGCAGCAAAGCACAGCTTATCACCGAGCCACATCTATCTACAGCTCTAGCTTCCATTGGAAGTCACAAGACAGGTGATGCTTGGAATGGATAACTTTAGCTTAACTGTCAAGTGATACTTATATAAATTATATTACAGTTATATTAAAATACTAATTGTATCATAAATGCAGACAGGATTGTAACTCAAATCAGGCTATGGTAATAGACACAGTAATGGAGAATATTAATCTCACAGCACTGCCTAGTTTTCATATTACATTTCAAATCTAATGAAGCCATTCTGAAATATTTTTCAGATGAATTCTGTACAACGTGATATCTCACTAGAATGACCCTGCTGGTCTATCTATCTATCTATCTATTTATCTATCTATCTATCTATCTGTCTGTCTGTCCCACCTTCTCTCCAAAGATGCGTTGGCAGATGCCGTTCTTGGCCAGCTTCTCCTTCACCTGTCTGGTGAGCTCAATGGTGTCCACCTCGCGGTACATGTACATCTCGTACTGCTCAGGTGTGAGTGGTGGAACCGTGGGCTTGAGCGAACGGGGGATGTACGTCGGGTAGTAGGGCACGCGGCTTGGACAAGAGGCCTCGCTGCTCGCCGCCCCTGCTGCTGCTGTAGCCGTTGCCGTGGATATGTCCGGCTCCACCTTCACCTCCACCTGCCGGCCACCTGCTGGCCCCGCCCCCGCTTTGACTCCTCCTCCTACCACTTCCTCCTCCGCTCCAGACGTGTCATCGCTGGTGGGCGGTCCTTCACCATTCTCTGGGCGGGGCCATGGGCGTGGCATAGCAGAGTGCCCTGAGGATGAGGATGAGGAGACGGAAGGCGAGACGGAGGTGAAAGGTCGCGAGACTCCCGCCATGAGCCCCACACCTCCCCCACCTCCGACACGCTCGGCCGACCAGTGCTGGTCGAAGTACGCGCCAGCCTCTCCGATCTCTGACTTGACCTTGCGGATGATGTTCTGCACAAAGGCAGCGGGTGAGATCACGCTCAGGGGTGTGTGTGAGCTGGTGATGGCACTGGTACCCACACACACGGGCACCACGCCCCCCTCCTCCTGCTTGACGTAGGCGGGCACCGTGGGGCCAAGGAGGGCCTTGGAGGGGTCCTGTAGGCCCAGACGCTCTGCGGCAGCAGCAACAGCAGATGATGAAGAAGAGGAAGAGGAGGCTCGACCACAGACCTCCATCTCCAGCAGGGCCTGCTGCTGTGCTTGCATCTCCCGACGCGCTTGTTCCAGAATGTTCTTGATGGTCTCGTCAGAGTTGCTGCCACCGGCCCCACTCCCACCACCACTACGGCCTGAGGAACCACCTGGCAGGGACTTACCCTCACCTGTAGGCACACATAGACACACACACACGCATACATACACACACGCACACACACACACCAAATATGCATCAAATATTGAAATTCATATTGCATACATCATATTTTAGGAAAAAAAAGTTTTACTGCAATTAAGCAAATGTGAGGTTTCTAATGGTCTTTTGTAAATACAGTGATTCATCCTGTATGAATTAATGGCCAATGCAGAATAGAAGAAGAAACAATAACTGCTCAGCAAAACCCACAGCTGCAGTCATTAGTCTACAATCACCCAATCACAATACATATAGATCTATTCACACACACACACATGCAAACACACACACACACACACATGCACAAATAAACACATACACACACACATACACATACACATACACATACACACGCACACACACACAAACACTCACATGCAAAAACACAAACATACACACATGCACACACACACACAAACACACACATGCAAAAACACACACATACACACATACACACACACACACACACACAAACATTCACATACACACACACACACACAAACACGCACACTTGCACACACACATGCAAAAACACACACACACACACACACACATGCACACACAAACATACACATACAAGCACGCAAAAACACACTCACTCACCATGCACACATGCACACACAAAAAGACACTCCCATAACCATTCATCTGATGAATTCACAGACATATTCACACTATGAGTGGGTGAATGGAAACAGCTCCATCAGTGCTGGAATACTCGCACTGGACAGGAGCTATGGGTACACACACACACATACGCACACACACACACCCACACACCTCTTTGAGACTGGATCTCCTTCTTGGCCTGTTCCAGAATGTTCTTGATGGCCTCGTCTGACCCAGTTTCAGGAGTTCGGATACGAGGAGTGATACTCCCTGCCACAGAGAAAGAGAGAGAGAGCGAAAGAGAGAGAAGGATGGAGAGAGAGACAGAGAGAGAGGGATGGAGAGAAGGAGCAAAACAGAGGGAGAGAGAGAGGAAGAGAGGGAAGGGGTGAGGTGAGTGGGCTGGTTGATCAGAGAACAGTTCCAAGGCTTTGCCGTTTGACTGCTAGATCAATGGCAGCCTTTGAGAAGTTGGCATGTGTGAAGAGGCTGCCGCGTTCGAGCGGTGCGGCGTTCAAAGACGCAAGAACCGCGCAGAGAAAACAAAGTTGAAAGAATCACAACAAACACAGCAGAGAGAGAAGGAGAGAGAGAGAGAGAGAGAGAGTAAAGAGAAAAAAAAGAGAGAAAACGGAAGCCAGCACCGGCGCTGATGTGAACTGGGCCTCAGAGATTGCGGTTGAAAAACATCCGAGTTCACCCGGTGCCGACCCGCTGGGCTTGGGTCCATTCAGATCAGGAGGTGTGGGGAGAGAGACGTTAAGCTGGGTCGAGCACTTCCTCACTCACACACTTATTCACTCTCTCACTGAGTGAACACACGCTCACACACTCACTCACTCACTCACCTCTCTGGCGGACCTGGATGGTGCGCAGGGCCAGGATGTTCTGCTCATCGGACAGGAACTGCTTCATCTTGATGAAGGGCTCTTTGCCCTTGACCGTCAGCTTCCTCCAGGGTTTGGGTCGGGCCAGAATCTCACTGACCGAGCCCTGGGACAGGCCCAGTACGTAGTGTCCGAACACACGCTGCCCGATGTTGTGCTTCAGGAGCTGCTCCTTCACTTGGAAGGCGATTTCTGCTGTGTCCACTTGGTCATCTTCGCTTCCACCCCCGCTCAAGCCTCCGCTTTCCGATTGGTCACCGGGCACACCTGTTTCGCCAGGGCCTGCCCCTGCCGAAGCCTGATTGGCTGAGGACAAGAGGGCAACCTTGGCTGTGTAGAGGGCAGAGGGGAAGGCCATGAGGGGTGTGTGTGTGGGTGTGTGTGCATGTGTGTGTGTGGTGGCAGTGCCATCTTTCTTCAGGAGAGGAGAAAGCAGCTGCCTCTGCAGGAGCTGTTCGCCAGACAGCTTCTCGTTGGAGAACGGCGACACGGAGAAAGGTCGCGAGAGGTCGTGGGCCGAGGAAGAGGAGGAGGTGGTCCCGTCTGGGGGGGGCGGGCCTGGGCTGGAAGAGGAGTAGCCATCGCCTAATAGTGGCCTCTGGGGGGAGGAGTAAGAACCAACGGGCCGGCTCAGGTCCGTTCCAGACTCCTCTGATTGGTTTTCATCCACTGCTAGGAAATAAGAAACCCACAGTTTATTATGAGCCATAACATTGTTACCACACAAGGCAAACTTACCACAAACTACACCATGACAATGAAGCAATTGCATTATGTTCAGCTAGGTGCCATATTTTCATGTTATCAAGCTAGTTTTAAGAAAAGTGTATTTCATCCAGGACTTCACAAAGAAGTCATACACTGTCCTACATCCTAAAGTGTAAAGCAGTGTCTTTCATTGGTTAATGTTTGTGAATTCTGTTCCCTGAGTTTGTGAGTTTGTGTGATCTGTCGCCTGCTCGTTGCTTGTCTGAACAAGATGGTGGCTAAATGCATGGTCATCCAATTACACAAATGATAGGAAACTAGGCAGCAGCAGTCAGCAGCAATCTGAAGCTCAGTTGCTGTTTCAGAAATCCACCAGGAGCTGGAGATGTCATGTTGGATCAAGATGTTGCTCGTTTGACTACAATTGTGCACACACTGGAAGTCATTTACTAAAATGATGACCCTGTTTTGTAAAATTAGCAAGTATTTAGTAAAAGTTGCAGACAAAGTTGCAGCAATTAGTAGCTGGTTCTCTGACCGATTCCCCAAGGCTCGGTGCTGGGGCTCCATCTCTTTGCCACCTGCATGGCTTTTCCTATCACTGCTATCCAGATGATACCCAGCTCTACACAGTGTTAACACAGATCTCTAACTAGCTTTCTGATATATCTGTATGGATAAAAGGACATCACCTCCAATTAAACCTCTCCAAAACTCCTCCCAGCCAAGCAAACCGTATTTCACACTATCAACCTTAAGATAGATTCCATCTGTTGCTCACACCGAGGTTGCAAGAAATCTGGGTATCATGATTGATGACCAGCTGACCTTTGCAGATCATGTTGCCTCTGTAGCTCAGTCGTGCTGTTTTTCTCTATTCAACATTTAGGAATATTAGGCTGTATCTTACCCAACATGCAATCCTGCTCCTGGTTATCTCTCGGCTTGAGTGTTGCATTGCCCTCCTATTAGTTCTTCCAGCCTGTGCTGTGAGACCACTACAGATGATCCAGAATGCAGCTGCACGTCTGGTTTTCATCCAACCAAAAAGAGCACACCTCTGTTCGCTGAGCTGCACTGGCTACCGTTAGCTGCTCATATCAAATTCAAAGCACTAATTGGCCTACAGGGTGATTGATGGTTCTGCTCCCATCTACCTTAATACCCTCTTAAAGCCCTATATTACCCCTCGGCCACTTGGTTCCTCCAAGCAACGCCATCTAGCACTGCCAACACCTCACAGAGGTCAATCCAGACTCTTCTCATCTGTTCCACGCTGGTGGAATGACCTTCCACGTGCTACCAGAGCAACAGATACCCTCTCTACCTTGAAGACCCGGCGCTTCCAAGAATATCTCCCACTCTCTCTTTCTACTGCACTTTTATCTCCTGCCAATTTCCTGCCAAAGATTTTAATTGTGTTGTAACTTGAATATTAAGCTTCTTTTTGTAAGCTGCTTTGGATAAGCACATCTCCTAAATGTATAAATGCAAATGTAAAAAAATTGCACATATTTTCCCAACAACAAATGATCCAGCAATGCTACATTCTAGGTTGTATGCAGAATGTAACACAGCCATTTTGGAAATAGAAAGTGCCTAGTTCAAGGACACTTAGACAAGGTCAGAGACTGGAGCTCTGTGCCCTGATTAGACTCAAACTATTGCTGCTATACTGCATCATTGTGTCCTCATCAAAGTACAAAGACACTCAATATCACACAGCTGGATAGCTGGAAGTTTGTCTCCAACCTTTCATTGGCGTGTAACACTCTAGATTTGCCCATCAGAAACTAAATGAATATGAATGAAATGAATACTAACATTAGCCTCTAACCTACCACTAGCAGGGAAGCATGGGTTGAGCTAAAATCAATAGTGAATTAACAGCCAACTTACTATTTGTGTGTAACACTCTAACTTTCTCCATCAGATACTTATGGGATGACAGGAAGGCCTCTTTGTCCAGCAGTAGAGCTTCTGTGACCTTAGCAGATTCCTGTTCAGAACACACACACACACACACACACACACACACACACACACACAAACAGGGAAAGAGAGGGAGAGAGAGAGAGAATATGAGATGGTAATAGAAAATAACATAGTTCAGCATACACACAAACACACACACACATGCCCATACCCACACACACACACACACACACACACACACGAACACACACATAAACCAAGGTAGGCAGTTTAAGTGAGATTAATCAATGTTGGTGGCTGAGCTCATCTGCTTTATGGCTGATGGTTATTGAGGCATTGCCTTAGTCTATCTGCCTCATTGGCAGCGGCAGTATTAGCATTAGCGACGGCAGCCAGCGCTAGCAGTCTCCAAAACAGCCTCCTCCTCCTCCTCCTCCTCCTCCTCCTCTCCAGCTTCAAGCTAAACTGCTGTTTCCACTCTGTGCTCGTGAATCTGACTGATCTGATCTGCCAGCCGCCCAGCTGGAAAGCCAAAGTAAACAATACGGCGATATGATTTACAGTTACTCGATAGCGGCTGCTCTGGCCAGGAAGCTGAGAGCCGAGTAGAGCCGGAATGTCGTCTCACCTGGGTTAAGCTGCCGTTTGCTGATGCCAGTTTCATGGCCTTCAGGATGCTGCGGACAGACAGGGAAAGACAGCACAGTTACTAAGGGGGCTCACTGCAGACAGGAGAGCACAGCGCGGCTACTCAACAGAACTACTTCAGACAAGAGAGCACGTTTAAGCTACTCAAGAGACTGACTTCAGAACAGCATGTGTCTCTCAGACTTCATTGCTTTAGAATAGCAGTCCAGTCACAACAGAGGCAGAGCAAATCTATATGCTCCTATTTCCCTATTTAGTTTACTAGCATGTAAAGGAAGGAGTAATGTTAAATCAGCAACTTTCGTATCTCATGACCAAAACAGGACGGTTCAGATCTTTGGACATTTGATCAAAGACGTATATAAAACCTCACATCGCTTTCCTTTGTGCAAAGCCTCTGAAACCTAGGGTTAGGTTAGCATTTGGCATACGTTCACGCCACAGTGGGCAGATACCTTCTGCTTCAACCAATCGCTACTGTTTGGTCGTGACACACTACACGCTGGAACGCATTGTTAGCTCTTTCAGTCATCCCTCTGTTCGCTGATTGGCCCGTCACAGCTCAGAAAGGCTCTCAGAGAAGCCTCCAGGCTAGGCTAGGCTACCAGGCTAGCTCTCTGTGCAGTTAGAGAGCTAAGTGAAATTGAACACTAGGTGGTGCTAGCCTGGTTTGATAAAACGCTGTGGCTTTGAAAATAGCCTAGCATTCGACATGAAGGGACATGCAAGGTAAAGGAACTAATCTGTTCATTTGGAGTGAGCAAGTCTATTAAACGAAAAATTAATCTCCATTGAGTCACCTGTATGATACAGTCATACTATTAGGACGATAATGATAAACTGTTCATCACACATCTGCAAATTCTGTACAAATTCACACACATCACATGCAAAATAAATAAAATATAAATAAAATAAAATGCTATTTAATCCACCGTCGAGAGAGTCTACTGATGGTTTAAAGTTCAGAGCAGCCTCTGACTTACCTGAGCTCAGTTTTAATCTCTTGGTAGTCCCTCTGTACCTGCAGTTTGCCTTCTAATCTCTACATACACACACACACACATACGCACACACACACACACACCCAAACATACACACACACACACACACACATACACAAACAGGTTAACGACACATACAGTATATACACTAGGTACATACCTGTGCATTTCTGTGTGTGTGTGTTTCTACATGCATGAATGTGTGTGTGTGTACAGGCTTACCTCAATAGATTCTGTCTTATAGGCTAGCTGACGCTCCAGCTCTGCGACCTGATTGGCTGAGGAATCCTGGACTTCCTGTAGAGTGAACTGAAGGCTCTGAACGCTCTCGAGCAGTCGCAGGATCTCACGGTCCTTTGCCAACAGAGCCACTGAGCACTCTTCCTTCTCTCCACGCTCCTGAGGGACAGAGAGACACAGATGGAGAGTTAAAGAGAGAGAGGGGGGGGGGGGATGGAGATTTATAGGGGAGAGAAAAGAAGAGAAAGAGAGATTCAGGAAGAGATACAGAGACAGAGATGGAGGGTTAGAGAGAGAGGGAGGGAGGGGGGTTGGGATACAGAGAGAGAGGGAGAGAAAGACAGAGAGAGAAGGAGAGGAGTGCAGTATCAGGATCTTAGCCAACAGAGCCACCTCCAGCTGGGGGGACGCTACTGAACACTCGTCCTTCGCTCCATGTTCCTGAGGGAGAAGAGAAGAAGAGAGGGCAGGGAATGAAAGAGAAAGATGGAGAGAGAGGAGGAGAAGAAAGAAAGAGAGAGAGCAAGAAAGATGAGGTAGGGAATTAAAGGGAAAAGACAGAGAGAGAAAGAGAGAGAGCGGATGGAAGGATTGAAAGAGAAGTATGGAAATAGAGGGGAAGAGAGATAGAGAGGGAAGAGAAGTGGAGAGCGGCTCTCTTGAATCTCCACATCAAACCTGTGTGTTGAGATGAGTACAATCAGGCAGCCTTAGAGCCACTTAATGAGGTGAGTTGGGCTGCACCCCTCCCCAAGACAGACCTGTCGCTTCTCACACACACACAGCCCACAGAGATGAACACACTCACACACACACACACACACAGCCCACAGAGATGGACACACACACACACAGCCCACAGAGATGGACACACTCACACACACACACACACACACACACACACACAGCCCACAGAGATGGACACACACACACACAGCCCACAGAGATGGACACACTCACACACACACACACACACACACACACACAGTCCACAGAGATGGACACACACAGCCCACAGAGATGGACACTCTCTCTCTCTCTCTCTCACACACACACACACACACACACACACACACACAGATCCACTACTTCACAGAGGCTACAGCAGATTATGATGAGACGGTGTGTGTGTGTGTGTGTGTATGTGTGTGTGTGTATGTGTGTGTGTGTGCGTGTGTGTGTGTGCTATACCTTCCCCTTGGTGCCCTGTGTTGGGCAGCTAGTGATCTGGGAGTTGTGAGAGTTGGCCAGCTGCTCTTTTAACCTCTTCACCTCCCTTTGGGCAAGTTCCACTCTCTGTGGAGCAGAGGTACAGATGAGAGACATTACTCACACACACACTACATGCATAGCAAGCAACATGGCATGCCAACAGGGTCATACACACACACACACACACACACACACACACACACAAGAACACACACACAATACCTACAAACTCTTCCAGATTTTGCCTCTCAGTCTGTCACACAAGCAAGTGCAACAGCCAAGCCTAAGATTTATACACAGCTATAAAATATGAGCTGTCAGACACACCAAATCTCACTGAGCAGACAGTGTGTGTGTGCGTCTGTGTGTGTGTTTGTGTGTGTGTGTGTGTTACACTAACTCAACAACATGCTCTGCGCACTCAGACGTGGAAACAGGTGTGTGTATACAGACGCGCGCACACACACACACACACACACACACACACACACACACACACACTTGTTAAAGCCTTGCTACTGAGAGCTCATCAATCACTGTTATGTGAGATTACAGGTGTTCACAAACAGCTAGAGAGGAAAGACACTGTGAGAAATAGAGAGAGCACAGCAAGAGAGAGAGAGAGAGAAAAAGAGAAGGAGAGAAAAAGAGAGAGTTATAGAGGGGGAGAAAGAGAGCGAAAGATAGAGAGAGGGAGGGAGAGATTAATATAGGGAGAGAGTGACAAAAAGATGAAAAAGAAATGAAAAGAAAAACAGAGAGAGAGGTACAGATGTAAAGAGAGAAAGAGACACAAAAAATGGAGAAAGACAAGAGATGGGGTGGTGTATGTGTGTGTGTGTGTGTGTGTGTGTGTGTGTGTGTGTGTGTGTGTGTGTGTGTGTGTGTTCACTTCATTCTGCTGAGATGACTGTTTGCTCCCTGCTCTTTCCTTCCCCAAACTGTTTACCTGCGCCGCCACACTCCAGCACCTAATTAATGATTCATTCTCAGGGCATTTATCTGAGGACTCCCAGAGTCCTACGGTGAGCGCAGCTCAGCTCAGCTCAGTGCAGCGCAGAGAGACAGGAGAGAGAATCACTGCGGAAGAAGCAATCAGGGTGATGAGGTGGCACACAGCCGTAACGCCTCCCCACAGTCCCATGCTTCTCTCCTCTTTAGACTCCTCTCTCCTCTCCTCATCTCGTCTCTTCAGGTTCTCCTCTCCTCCCTTCTCCTTTTCTTTTCAGGTTCTCCTCTCCTCCCATCTCCCCTCCTCTCCTCTCCCCTCCTCTCTCCTCTCCCCTCCTCTCCTCTCCTCTTTCCTCTCCTCTCCTCTCCTCTCTCCTCTCCTCTTCTCGTCTCTTCAGGTTCTCCTCTCCTCTCTTCTCCTCTCCTCTCTTCTCCTTTTCTTTTCAGGTTCTCCTCTCCTCCCATCTCCCCTCCTCTCCTCTCCTCTCCCCTCCTCTCCTCTCCTCTCCTCTCCTCTCTCCTCTCCTCTCCTCTCCTCTCCACTCCTCTCCTCTCCTCTCCTCTCTTCTCCTTTTCTTTTCAGGTTCTCCTCTCCTCCCATCTCCTCTCCTCTCCTCTTCTCGTCTCTTCAGGTTCTCCTCTCCTCTCCTCTGCTCCTTTCTCCCCTCCTGTGCTCTTCTTCTCTCCTCTCTCTCCCCTCCTCTCTCCTCTCCTCTCCCCTACCCTACTTTCCTCTTCAAGCTCTCTTCTCCTCCTCTCCTCCTCTCTTCTCCCCTTTTCTCCTCTCTTTTCTTTTCCTCTCCTCTCCACTTTAGTCTCTCCTTTCTTCCCATCTCTTCTCTTCTCTCCTCTCCTCTCTTCACCTTTCCTTTCCTCTATTTTCCTCTCCTTCTCTCCCTATTGCTCTCTCTTTTTTTCTCCTTGCTGTACATCCTGTCACACACACCGTCAGCATAAGTCGTGCGCCGCAGACGCCAGGCGGCCGCTGTGCCCATTGCAGTGCACCCTGGGAAGGGGTCTAATCACACACACCGAGGTGGGATGTGTTTGTGTGTAGGTGTGTGTTTGCGGGATGGTGTTTGGGTGGATCAGAGGGGCGTGGGCTATGGGGGGGTCTAATTAAAGCAAAGGCTTGATTACAGGGATGATTATCTTAATGAGGGGAGCACTCAATCAGAGACAGACCCCCCTCTATCTCACACACACACACAAACCCATACGCACACACACATACACACACACACGTACACAGATCCACATGAGAGACATGTACAAAGCATGCATATTGAGGTAAAAATTCATAGACCACCAGACACAGAAAAAAACACACATACACACACACACACACACACACACGTACATATATTTGACTTGACTTGACTTGACACACATACAAATAAACTCACCTGGTTGGCTTCTTCCAGGTTTGAGACAAGCAGGCCTACTTCCTCTGCCCTGAGAACAAACACCACAGAATTAGCATTTTTAAAACATGCACACACTGACACACACTCACACATACACACACACACACACACAGCACCGTCCCCACCAGCTCATCTCCCGCTAAAACAAATGCAACTTTGTTAGGAATCAATCTTCAAAGCTTCAAGTGCTTTAAGTTATCCAACAATCATGACCACATCTACAACCACTGACACACACACACACACACACACATTTTTGTGACTGGCATTCCAAAATTCTGCGCAACTCACTATACTAGGTATCACACAACTTTGCTCCCTTTGCTCCCTGGCCACACACACACTGGCAGCACCATGCAGAATACACACACACACACACACACACACACAGTATATCAAAGGTTTGTGGGACTTGACACGTCTAAGTCACTGTCAATGTTTTGTTTTTTTTTAATCTTTTGTTTATCCTGTATAGCGTCTCACCTTCACACACACACACATTCATTTGTGTTTGAGTGTGTGTGTGTGTATGTGTGTGTTGGTGTGCATACTCGTGCGGTGTGTTTGAAGTTTACCGGTTTACCGGCCTCTTGTGGCTCTTCAGGGAACAGAGATTTCATAAGAGAGGTGTTTTGTGTGTGTGTGTGTGTGTGTGTGTGTGTGAGGGGCGGAGTGCGTAGTGTAATGAAGGGGGAATTGATTAAACAGCCTGATCTCTCGAGTGCCTCCAAACAAAGATATGCCTTAAATTAGGTCCCACAAACATCACAAAGTAGCTTTCTATTTCTCTCTCTCTCTCACACACACACTCTCTTTCTTGGCTATACCACCTCCCACACACACACATACACACACTCAAATACACACACACAGTCATAAACACACAGTTTTGCATGCTGGTAGTATTCGTACTCAGTGTGCCATTTCTACTGTCTGTCAGACTTAGAAAATGTTGAAGCTCTGCAAACTCTAGCCTCCACTGGCAAAATGTGACCTCTCCGAGAGAGCTGCTTCTACACACACACACACACACACACATGCAAACGCACACACACACACACAAACACACACTAGGATGTCCCATTCCCGCTTACATCAATTGACATGCTGAATCAGGACAGCTGCCAAGCGCTTTCGACAGAAAACACACTTCAGTGCCTGACAAACCCGGGCTATTTGTGTGTGTGTGTGTGTGTGTGTGGCGGGGGGGGGGGGGGAATGCAGAGGAAAGTCAAATGGAAAATGCTTCAGATCGGAGCGAATGGAGAGCCGCCGTATCTGAAAGCTTTCAGTTCAATTGCAGATGGATTAGACTGGGAGAGAAAATCCATCAGAGAGTTATGGGCTGAGACGGGGCACAGACGGGCATCAGAGAGTAATGGGCACTGGGTCCACAGCTTTGGGCACAGACGGGCATCAGAGGGTAATGGGCACTGGGTCCACAGCTCTGGGCACAGGCAGGCACAGACGGGCATCAGAGACTTATGGGCTCAGGGTCCCCAGCTCTGGGCACAGACAAGCACAGACGGGCATCAGCAAGTTATAAGCTCTGGGCTCCCAGTTATGGACAGGGATGAGCACAGACGGGCATCAGACGGGCACAGTTGGTGCCTGAGTAGCTACTAGCTAATGCTAGGAGATGATTATCATGAGGACATTATATTGATTACATGATTATATGGTTATATCGATGATATTATTATATTTAAGATAATAAGACTGTAACATTGCAGGGGGCACCAGGAGAAGTCCCTGGTGCAGAATGGGGGGCTGTAATGATATGGCACCCAGTGCCAACTGTGTGACTGAGGCAGGATATGCTGACATGCCTCTGTACCAACCACTAGCTATGCCACTGCACCAGTATGTTCAGCTCTGCCTGTGCCCACATACTTACATACCCACTGACTGTGGTGCCGATATACCAATGTACCAGTCAGTTCACGCCACACCATTGGCCCAGGATGCTTAGCTGCACCAACTCCAACTGATGCCTCCATTGGCCCACAATCAGAGTCTAGTGCTGTGCCGATCCATACCAGAACGGCACCATCATTCCGCCCAGACTGTGAGTGTGTGTGATGTCCCTGTGTGTGTGTGTGTGTGAGAGAGAGAGAGAGAAAGAGTGTGTGTGTCATCATCAGACAGAT
>JAIFZK010000038.1:1300000-1305000 GCA_027481765.1 Tenualosa thibaudeaui | reverse complement strand
TCCAGGCGTGTGTTTTGAGTGTGTCTCCAGTTATGTGTTCTGAGGCTGAGTCTGTTTTGTGTTTGTGTGAGTGTCTTGTGTGTTCTGCCACTGTGTGTGTATGACTGTTATGTGTTATGTTATGTGGGTGTTCCTGTGTGCGCTATGTCTGTGTTCATGTGTGTGTTACATGAGTGTTTGTGTTCCAGTGTGTTCTATGTGTGTGAGTTCCTGTGTGCAATGTGAGTGTGTGTTCCTATGTGTGCTATGTGTGTGTGTGTTCCTGTGTGTGTTATGTATGTGTGCTATGTGTGTGTGTCTGTTCCTGTGTGTGCTACGTGTGTGTGTTCCTGTGTGTGCTACGTGTGTGTGTTCCTGTGTGTGCTATGTGTGTGTTCCTGTGTGTGCTATGCAAGTGTGTGTGTTCCTGCGTGTCCTATGTGTGTGTGTGTGTGTGTGTTCCTGTGTGTGCTATGTGTGTTCCTGCGTGTGCTATGTGAGTCTGTGCCCAAGTGTGTTTTCTGTGCCCAAGTGTGTTTTCTGCTGCTAAGTTGCTGCCTATTGCGTCAGTCACCGGGGACACAACCCTGAAGAGCTAACAACTGCTTTTAGACAAAGACTTAAAATACAGCATTGCTTGCTGCCTTCACACTGCCTAGCTAGTGATACTGCCTTGCTGCCATGTACACACACACACACACATACACACACAGACACACACACACAAACACACACACCACGCCATCTCTGGCGTGTCAAGCCCTAACCCTCCACCCATCACCAGCCAACCCCCCACCCCCCCTCCCCACTCCTTCAAGATCAGATGATCAAAAGCGTGGGGCCGGTTCTCACGCATACTAGTGCCCCAGCAGTGATTAGCAATCAGAGGCTCGTGCAAGAGTCCTGATTAAGGACGTAACCGTCGTGATGCAAGAGGGCACGTAGCAGTCAGGCTACACCGATGGGGTTAAGCTGCACTCAGCTGGGATTTTCCACACAAATAACCACATGAGTTAGACTGGAGATCAGCAACTCCATCATCACCATCAGCATCAGCAGTATTGGCAGTGGTAGCCTGAGTCATCAGTGCCATAATGTCTCTCCTGTCCTGAGAGCACCAACACTTCCCCTACCACACCGACTACACTTTACGTGATGTCATCACTGGCTTGGAATCTCTCTTCCTCTTTGCCATTCACTGCCAAGTACCTCTAGGAAGGATTTAAGGGCGCTATTCACTGTTTCACATTGGGATTATTTCACACACAATTATTTTGCCGACTAATCACTGTTTCACATTGGGATTATTTTGCCGACTAATCACTGTTTCACATGGGGATTATTTTACAGACTAATCACTATTTCACATGGGGATTATTTTAGAGACTAATCACTGTTTCCCATGGAGATTACTTTACAGACTAATCACTGTTTCACATTGTGCTTGTTTTGCGATATTCTGGTGCATTTCTTTTCTTTTTTTAAAAATTCTAGTCCATTCCAGTCCATAGCCCTGTTGTTTGAGGTGACTGAGTGCTGGAAGAGGCGAAGAACAAGATAATTTGGTACAACACAGACTGAATATGTGAACCAGTTAGTGTTAGCAATGGCCTGAAATATGACAGATTATTTCCCTAATTCCAGGAGGGGCTGTAATCTGCTTCATAATAGAGTAATGTGTTTCTACTAATCTCCCAATCCCAATCAATCAATGCACTCCAGTGGAGATTGCATCATCACTCCCAAATAGATGCCATTGGTTCCTGAGCAGGTTGGTCTTTGTTTGCTCCGCCTCCCATTCATATTCTTGCTCAGGTGGTTCATATTTTTAACAGAACATAGTCCCTCATTCATTCCTACACACAGAGCAACTGATGTTTAGAGTTGCATAGTACTGTTAAATGTGACAGCATTTACAATTCTCATTTATACCATACCAAATCAACACAAACACGAACACGAACACGAACACGAACACGAACACACACACGCGCACACACACACACATATGCACACACACATGCACACATACATGCACCAAATGAAACTCTTGTCATTTGTAGAGTGCATCTGTAGTTGCGTTGAAGCAAAGACACCAATCTGTGGAAGCACAGAGGCCTTTCCTCAGAGACACAGCAGAGCAGCACAGAGGCCTTTCCTCAGAGACACAGCAGAGCAGCAATGCTCTCAATAGAGACGTCTACAGAGCAGCACAGAGTCCAACGCTCTCAACAGAGACGTCTAGAGCAGCACACAGCAGAGCAGCACAGCGTCCAACGCTCTCAATAGAGACGTCTACAGAGCAGCACAACGTCCAACGCTCTCAATAGAGACGTCTACAGAGCAGCACAACGTCCAACGCTCTCAATAGAGACGTCTACAGAGCAGCACACAGCTTCACACACTTGAAGAGACATCCCCAGAAGAACGCACAGCTTTACACACTCGAAGAGACGTCCCCAGAAGAACACACAGCTTCAAACACTCTCAGGAACACACACACATCTGAAGTGCTTAAATGTTTGTGGCCAGCTGGATGCCACCTCTGTGTAGGGCCATAATCAGAAAGGGGCAATAAATCCAAAGTGGACTTCATGTCACATCCATAACAGCAATAAAATGACACAAACCTTTAGTATATAAATTATTACATGAAATGTAAAGAGTTCCTGTATTTGCCCATAGAGGTGACATTAAAGTTTGTGCAAAATATGTATATATTTATATCTAGTAGACTTGCTCTTGTTCTGTCTCATCCATAACACTGACATAGCCCTAGGAAGCACACACTCTATCATTGTACCATCCGTGTGAACTGTCTGAACGTCTGAACTGTTCTTTTAATCGCAGACCCCCAGCTCTTTCAAAGAGGTTAGAGAAGTCAGGGTCTGTCCCCTACCCAGCGAGGCTAAATGCCTGACCAGTCAGGAGAGACGCAATGACTTTGTCCTATCGTTCCCTGCCTTCCTTTTTATTTGTTTGTCTAACTTAATCACACTTGATTGGTGGAGACCCGCAGGTCTTTATGACAAACAATGACACACCTTCTCCCAATGACACACATAAATCAGTTTGGAGAACATCTTAGCCAGGACACCAGAGCACAGCAGGCAATTTATCTGAACAAAACATGGCCCAAGGGGGTGAGAAGGGGACTGGGGAGGGGTCAACAGGAACACACACACACACATACACACACACACATCTCTGCCAAAGAGGAGAGTAGAGGGTGGAGTGGAGACACATACACAGTGTTTAAACACAGGTAGAAACGCACACACACACACACACACACACACACACACACACACACACACACACACACACACACAAACACCTCCACGAAGTGTGAGGTTATTTATCTGAGCATGTTGTGACCCAAGGCAGATGAATGAGCCAGAGCAGGTCTCTCTGTCTGAGGGTCTCTCTGGACCAGCAAGATCACACCCCCACAGTCTCTACCTGGCTTCACCACCTCTGACCCAGTGTGTGTGTGTGTGTGTGTGTGTGTGTGTGTGTGCCTGTGTCTGTGTCTGCAAACAGATGAAAATCAGATGAAAGTCAGGACACACACAACCCAGACCACTCCCAACACCTGGCCCACAGCACAGCAAACAGCTCAGATGAGAGTGAGAGACACATAAAACACAAAGTCTGAGTCAAAGTCAGGATTCAAACACAAAGTCTGAGTTAAAATCAGGATTCAAACACAAAGTCTGAGTCAAAGTCAGGATTCAAACACAAAGTCTGAGTCAAAGTCAGGATTCAAATACAAAGTCTGAGTCAAAGTCAGGATTCAAATACAAAGTCTGAGTCAAAGTCAGGATTCAAATACAAGGTCTGAGTCAAAGTCAGGATTCAAACACAAAGTCTGGAGTCAAAGTCAGGATTCAAACACAAAGTCTGAGTCAAAGTCAGGATTCAAATACAAAGTCTGAGTGAAGGTCAGGATTCAAACACAAAGTCTGGAGTCAAAGTCAGGATTCAAACACAAAGTCTGGAGTCAAAGTCAGGATTCAAATACAAAGTCTGAGTGAAAGTCAGGGCACCAAGACAAAGGCTGGAGTGAAAATCAGGATTCAAACACTAAAAGTCTGGGATGAAAATCACGAAGCAAATGTAAAGAGACTGTCAGTTCACCCACAGCCCTGTTGTACATCAGGACATAGACCGAATTTGTGCTATTATGAACGCTAACACTAACACCTGTGTGTGTCCATGTTTTAAAGACCACGGTCTGTGTGTGTGTGTCCATGTTTTAAAGACCTCAGCCTGTGTGTGTGTGTGTGTGTGTGTGTGTGTGTGTGTGTGTGTGTGTGTGTGTGTGTGCTAATGCAGATAGGGAATTCCATGCCTATTTACTAGTGCTCCGATGGGATCAAAACCTGCTGACATACACATACATACACACACACACACACACACACACACACACACACACACACACACACACACAGCTGTCACCTGTAATCTTGTTGGCATGAATGGGCCAAGATGGTGTGTGTGTGAGAGAGCACGCATAGACACACACACTTCCACAGGGTCCGACTGTCAACGGGCTGAGCTCTCACTGAATATATGGGACGGGACATTCACAACTTTTACAAACACTGAGTTATATGCCATTAGATCACAAAGGCTATGATCAGGTCCTGAACCTTTGTGTGTGTGTGTATGTCTGTTTGTGTGTGTGTGTGTGTGTGTGTGTGTGTGTGTGCGTGCGTGTGTGCGTGTGTGCGTGTGTGTGTGTGTGTGTGTGTGTGTGTGTGTGTGTGTATGTGTATGCACATTTAGAGGGATAGTTTTCCATCTGTACGAAATAAAGAACAGTACGAGCAGCTGGTGTTATTACCAGGCTTGAGATTAGGTCCTGGATATCCCACGATATCCCACGATACACCATGGGTGACTCTTCTCAGCTAATATTCACTCCCCATTTTCCACTGAGAGATCTTCCAAGCCGTTGATTAACTGTTGCATTGCTGTGGGAAGTTTGGAACTATTTTGGAACTATTTTGGGA
>JAIFZK010000038.1:1257500-1260000 GCA_027481765.1 Tenualosa thibaudeaui | reverse complement strand
CACACACACACACACACACACACACACACATTAAAGGTGAGCCTGCCACCACAGAGACGTGTAGCAGCTCGCTGGTCTCCTCTGTAAATTTTATTAAAATTACCTTCATTATAAGCCCCTCTTCATTATCAAACCCAAAAACGCCGCTCCGTCTCTCAGGGCTGAGGGATTAATAAGGCCGGCGGTGTATTTTAAGCCGTAAACTCGGCTCCGCCGCGTCGCGCTGTCCTTAATCTCTCTCCCTCTTCACAAGCCAAATTAACACCTCTCCGCACTCTGACGGGACCTCATTAGGCAACTTCCACGGCAGGAGGAGAGGATGAGAGGGGAGAGGAGGAGGGGAAGAAGAGGAAGAAGAAAAGAAGAGAAGAAGAGAGAAGAAGGAAGAGGAGGAAGGCGACCAATGACAGTCACCAGCTCAGGGATTAACCCTTTGCAGCGGCCAAAGAGTGAGTGTGTGTGTGTGTGTGTGTGTGTGTGTGTGTGGTGGGAATGTAGGTCAACGGAGTGGTTCTCATCAGTTGGCTGGTTAGCGATAATTAGCAGGCGAGGAGAGAGAAGAAGGAAGGAGAGAGAAAGAGAGAGAGATGGAAGGAGAGAGAAAGAGAGAGAGATGGAAGGAGGGGTCCAGTGAAGTGAAATGGAAGAAAAGGAAACCTGTCATGTCGTGAAAATCACTTCAAAGGAACGGACTCGTCTTTTAAAAACGCATGATGAGGGACGCCTCCATCACAGGGGACCCGCAAGAACTGCTGCACAGGGCCGGGGGTGGGGCACTCAGTGTGTGTGTATGTGTGTTTGTGTGTGTGTGAATAGGTGGATGAGAAAACCCAAATCTCTTGCACAAACACATCTGAATGCGTACACACACTGTGCTCAGTGCAGGTGGGAGTTCTCTGTGTGTGTGTGTGTGTGTGTGTGTGTGTCTGTGTCCCATTTCTACATAGCCAGCCCCCGTATGCATATGTGAGAGAGTAGATACAGATCACACCTTTGTGTGTTTAGAGGGAAGGGGGAAGGTTGTGTGTCTACGTGTGTGTGTGTCTGTGCGTGTGTGTGTGATGACAGGCTGACAGAACTAGCTCTCGGGTTGCACTCTGGTCCAACCCCCACTAATTTCCATTCAATAATGCCTTTTTGGCATGACTAAATGTATGGCGCATTACCATCAAGAATGCAGAAGGGAAGCCTGTTCACATTCGGACTGATCTGGATTCCAGATCTATTCACATTCAAACCGATCTGGATTCTAGATCAGCATTGAAACTAGATCAAACATGGGCCATATATGGTCCTGACTCTTTGAGAAAGCTCCTGTTAGCCTTCATACACAAACTACACACATACACACACACACACGCACACGCACAAGCACGCACACACGCATACACACCAGACATGCCGAGAGTGATGCTTCATCAAGTGCTTTAGTCCCAGAGGAGGGTGCCAGAGTGAAGTTGTTGCCTGTTGCTTAAGGAGCTTTTTAAAACAACTGTCTGTGTGTCTGTCTGTCTGTGTGTCTGTCTGTCTGTCTGTCTGCATCTGTCTCTAAGAGATGGCATCTGGACAGAACTCACGTTGGCCTTGGTTGGGAAATGGTGAGGTTTGCAGAGATTGAGCTTAAGCAGATGATTAGATAAAGCTTATCAAAGCTTTTTTTAATTAAAGAAACTGCTGTGAAAATGTGTGTCTTTTTTCGCTGCCAACTTTGGCTGGTTTTTGATTCCCTTGATGTGATTTGAAATGATGCACTTGAAAGAGACGCAGAGAGGCCGGCCATTGAAGCCTGTATGAGCCAAGGAACACACACACATCTTTCAAAGTGTTGGAGGAAAAAGAGGTCTGTCACAAAAACAGATGTCATACACCAATCACACATATATGACCCTCTATGGCAGTCCCAGTATGGCTAGGAACATATAGCCCACATTCAACATCAACATCATTATCTCCATACATGGGAGTCTGTGTTCTGGGTCATTGGGAGAACAGGAAGGTGGCCACACACAACCTCACAAACCTACAGTTAACCTTGGAGTACCTGCAGTTAAGTGCGTGAGGACGCAGGGCTTAGGACTCAGGATGTAGGGTTTAGGGCTCAGGGATCAGGAATTAGGAAGGACATTGAGATTTAGACATTTGTGCCGAGTGTGAAGTAGCACAACACACAAATATGACTTAAAGTCTCTTTTAATGGGGGAGATTGGATGGGTATGGTGAAGGGATATCGGTTTACTCTGACACACACATACACACACACACACACACGCGCACACACACGCACACACACACACACACACACACCATCAGCATCCCCTGGCCGGATCAAGAAGTGAGGAAAGGAAATGAGCTAGAAGTGTGTGTGTGTGTGTGTGTGTGTGTGTGTGTGTGTCTCAGGACACCTGAGATGGCAGGCAGAGTAAATGATACGAGTCAATAAGGGAGAGATAAAGGAGCAGCAACTGGTGTGATGCAGTGATGTCTTCCAGAGAGACACATT
>JAIFZK010000038.1:1215000-1222500 GCA_027481765.1 Tenualosa thibaudeaui | reverse complement strand
ACGGTACTACATCATCTGCGGCGCTCACGCTCAACGCACGCGCTCACTCGGGTTTCGACGAAAAGGACAGAATTAGATCATATTCATGATGCAATTAAACACTTCAGTGGGAATCAATGTAAAACTGATGAGCCCTGAAAACAATGCATATGGCTGCGAACATTAGAGCGCATTACCTTCCACTCTTTCTGTCTCTGTCTCTCTTTCTCTGTCCCTCTCTCTCTCTTTCACTCTCTCTCTCCCATTTCTCCACAGCCGCAATTTAAATCCTCCAAAACACTCAGCCGTCTCTCCCGCTCCCACCACCATCACCATCACCATCACCGGCTCATAACGCACCGGCGTAATAAATGAATTTTTCACAAAATTATTCAACTACTAAATTGCCCATGGTAACTGAATATCAGATGAAAGTGATGTGAATTATTAAGTAGAGATACTGTTTGTTCTCAGACAGGGTGCAATAATCACCCCCAAATGAGGAGAACAGCAGAGACAGAGAGGGAGAGAGAGAGAGAGGGAGAGATGGAGGAGGGGGGTGATGGAGGGGGTATAATAAACACCATGCTCCCTCTGATGCTGCAACGCGGGGGGACTTGGTCTGCGGCTTCGGACCCCCGCTGTGATGATGGCTTCTGCCTTTCCCCACCGGAGCGCCAGTGTGTGTTTTTGCTGGGTGGAACACAGATCCAATTACGGTGCCGTTCCCAGGCCTCCTAGTGTGTGTGTGTGTGTGTGTGTGTTTGTGTGCGTGTTATTTACCCGGGTCCGAGGGAAGATGTGTGTGTGTGTGTGTGTGTGTTTCACATTCAGGTAACTGGCACCTTAGGTGGCAATTCACTCCCGAGAGGCCAGGACCAAACACACACACACACACACACACACACACAGGCACGCACGCACAAACACATGTCCAAAATGTTCCAAACCAGACAACAACACACACACACACACACACACACACACATACACACACACACACAGGCACGCACGCACAAACACACGTCCAAAATGTTCCAAACCAGACAACAACACACACACACACACACACACACACACACACACACACGGGCTGTCATCAAATGGCAGAGAAATTCCCAATGGTGGCCTTCGCACAGTTTGAGTGTGAGTGAAATTGCATCACATTGGCCTGGAAAGCTGAGGAGAAGCTGTTCTCTTTGAGTTTCACATGTTAACTCCTCCACCCTTTCTAGAAACTTCTACGTCAGCCGTGAGCAGTGACCTGAATAAGAGAAGATCTCCTCAGGTGTAACATGCCCACTATTCTCCATCACCAACCCTAAAGTAATCTGTTGAATAGAGAAAGCTCTTGTTATGTTATGTGGGGATATTTGTCTGTGTTTTCTCAATGATAGTGTCTCAACACCATCACATCTGGCCTGAGACCGACTTTCTTTCCTGAACACGTTCATGGGTCTTTTCCTCTACAGCATCCGCCTGAGCTGCTCTGATTTAGCCAGAGAAAGAGAGAATGAGGACTGACCTGGGTGAGATCATTGAGATGCAGAAGAGTGGGGAGGAGGAAGGTAGAGGAAGGAAGAGAGGGAAGAGGAGAGTGTGAGAAGAGTGAGAGAGAAGAGAAATAGAGAGAAGGCTAGAGCAGGAGAGAGGGAAAGGAGAGGGAAGAGAGAGAAAACAGAGAGAGGAGGATAAAGAGAAGCAAGAAAGAGAAGAGAGAGAGGGAGGGAGAGAGAGCGAGAGAGAAAAGAAGAGAGGGATGGAGACTTTGGGGTAATTTGGAAGGGTTTTCTGACATTGTCAAATTGCACGTCCTCTGAAATGGTAATTACCCATAATGGGACTCAAATCTGTCCGTCACCGAGGAGGTGAGGAGGGGTCACATTAAAGTGCTCCAGGGGTCACCTCACATCAGATGAGAGGTGACGGGTGAGAGACGGACACACACATGTACATACATACACACACACACACAGACAGACATGCATACATACATGTACATACACACACACACACACAGACATGCATACACACATGTACATACACACACACACACACAAATAGAAACACACACACAATTGCTCCACCGTGTCAAAAGATTTGAGATGGAACAAAAAAACACCACTGACATAGTAACAAAAAATACATTGGAATGGATTCTATTATAATAAACTTCATAAATTATATAAGATTTCATTTGAGAAGTTAAAAGTACAAAAATGTTTGTGGTCACAATGCCAGTTGGGCCTGTTTTATCCAGGGAGATTTTAGTCATGTTTTGGATCACAGGAATGCTTAACTCCAGTCTATGGGTTAATATGACACACAGACACACACACACACACACACACACACACACACACACACACACACACACACACACACACACACACACTTTACTGTTGCTCTGTCTGCTCTTACAGTTGCCCAAATGAACTCCCATGAAAGATTTTGTAGCACAAACGTCATGGTGTATTTTTCATCACAGACATGGGAAAAGAAACACACTGCATGCAGATTGCCTGCTCAATATTGATGAGAAACACTATCTATCTGAGCAATAGGATGCAATCTCTTCCATCAGGTCTGCAATTGCCACCAGCATTAATTTCTGCGCCAGCAGAGAGCGATTCGACAGCCTGCATATGAGGGTAACAAAGAGACAACTCGATGTGTAGCATTGACTAGTGTCCCCATAGCACAGGGGATGAGTCGCAACCCAGGCCCTCACACTGAGGCATCTCACATGGGGCCACTTCCACTGCACTCACATCCCCTGAGCTCCGGCCCTGTGCAATGCACAACCCAGCACAGCTCTGAAATCTGAAAACACACACACACACACGTACACATATGCACACACACAAGCACACACACGTACACACATACACATGCACACAGTTTAATTAGACCGAACACGAACACACACACACACACACACACCTCTGCAGCTGGACTAGACTGGACACAACTGGACACACTCAAAGACACACACCTCCACAGTTAAACCAGACTGTACACATACACACACCTCCACCACTGAACTATACACAATCACACACACACACTGCTGGACTACACATGCCTAACTAACACACACATCCAAGTTGAACTTGACTGGACAGACTAATGGAACACATATAACAGACACATATACTTAAGCATAGACTTCCAAGGAACATACACACATACTCACAAAACACACACTCACACATATACACATACACTCACAAAACACACAGCACCCATACCAATTCTGTGACAAACAAATAATACCTTTGTCCCCCTGTAATTTGTACTCAGTGCAGACTGGCCAGGCTGAGGGGAGCAGAATAGAGATCTCTCTGGCAGCAAAGCCCAGACTCAGGCTTCCCTAGCAACCCTAGCACACACACACACACACACACACACACACACACACACACACATACACATACATGCGTGCGCGTGCACACGCACATACATACACACACACACACACACATACACACACACGCGTGCGCGTGCACACACACACACACACAAACACACACACATATACACCTAGACATATATACACACACACACACACACACACACACTCCAGCTATGTCTCCTTCTCCACTTGGCTAGTTAAAACACAAGCAGGAGGGAAAACAAATGGCTCAGTTGTTTCTGGACCTATCAATGTGTCTCCCTTGCCTGCTTATGTCGATACACACAACTGATGGCAGTTGCCTCTATGATTGCCTTTTTATTCTCCAACAACACCACATATTCCACCACCCAAACCCACACCTCCCCCTTTTTCTTCTCTCTCCTCTCATTCCTCTCTCCTCTCCTCCTCTCTCCTCTCCTCTCCTCCTCTCTCCTTCCTCTCCTCTCCTCCTTCCCTACTTTCATCTCTTCTCCTCCTCTCCTTTCTAATGTAATGAGTCCAGTACCCCTTACAAAAGAGGCATTGTCTCTTTAACTGAGCCTGCTACTGTAGGCTATCACTTCTTCCTGCTTTCTGCACAGACATACACCCCACACACACACACACAAAAACACACACATTGTCTCTTTAAGTGAGCGGGCTACTGTATCAACCCCCCTCTCTGTCTTCCTGCCTGTGTTTCGCTGTGTAGAGCGAATCGGGTCATTTTATTAGCGGTGCAGCGGGCCCCTGTTTATACTAGTGGGTATTCTGTGTTTGGTGGAACAATTACAGTATGACAAATGGCCCATCAATGGCATCTATCAGGCCCAGGCTGACAGGAATCCTATAGCACAGGGCGGCCATTCATCCCCCCATTGCCATCTCTGGGGTACCATGCTTCAGTATCCATGACAACGCGCAGGCCACTCGCCGCGCATGCCACTTCATGATGAGAGATGGCACCCAGGAGTAGCTCGGGAAATTAGCCCCTGACACCCCCCCTCCACACACACACACACACACACACACAAACACGCACACTGCCACCCCCCAGGAACCTCAGACTAGATTAACCTGAGAAAGAAAACATTCACTCCCACCCACACAAAAACACATATACACACAGTTAGCTAGCTTACACACACACATACACACACACAACCTTATCTAATGTAGGCTATCAAACAAACAAATCTTCCACACACACACACACACACACACACACACACACACAAAGATAGAGATCTGAATGCATAGAGTAGTGACACTAACATCTCCACCACCACAGCCCCATCCTCTAACCTGCACAGCCCCATCCTCTAACCTCCACAGCCCCATCCTCTAACCTCCACAGCCCCATCCTCTAACCTCCACAGCCCCATCCTCTAACCTGCACAGCCCCATCCTCTAACCTCCACAGCCCCATCCTCTAACCTCCACAGCCCCATCCTCTAACCTGGATGTGCAGCCGACCTCATCTTCCCACATCTCACAAAGACACTTAATAGCTTCTCTGGTAGGGGAGATGCTCTCACTGCTGATGCACACACACACACACACACAGCTTCACTGTCTCCACAGATACAGAAAGGAAAGGCTGCTAATGCATAACATTCGACACAGGCATCATGCTAGTGCAAACATGCTAAAGTAGCATCACTAAATGCCATTAGGCTGCATATGGATATGGCTAATTTTATAGTAGCATCACTGAATGTCTTTACATATGGACATGCTAATGCTAATGTAGCATAATTGAATTGAATATCATTCCATACATCCCTACATATGCTAATGCTAACATCTCCATATTGTCATTTTTATCTGCATAAACATAAACATACTGTAAACATAAACAGTAGACCTGTAACGAGGCAGACAGCAAAAGTGTTTGTTCCGTGTAGGGACAGAAGATTGGTGTTTGTTGGAGCGGCCTTTGTGCTCTGGCTTAAACACAGGAAGGTGTTGGTTTGTGAGACTGTGGCTAGGCTTCATTACTTCTCACCTTTGGCTTATTGATACGGGGAACTCGGGGGTATTGGGAGGGAGCTAAATTGCTGGGGACTGCACCCTGCCACCAAATGGATCGCTGCTTTAATAAAAGGCTACGTTTGGCTCCCAGATAGCGGAGCATTGATAATGATCGCTGATAGCGGGCGGCTGGATCCACCTGACACTGGATATACTGAAGGGATGAGGCGGGACCAGACAGGCTCACTGAAATCTCAGGCAGCGCGGCGCGGCGCGGCGAGGGACGGTGGTGGCGGCAGGCAGGGATAAAACAGGAGGGGAAAGACATAACAACGGAATCGATAGGAGTGAGACGGCGAGTCAGACAGGGCCACGCTTGGGAGGGCGGGCGGAACGCGACCTCTGCTCTGACCCCCGGTCTCCTAGCAATAAAACAGGCGGAATGGGATGGAGCAGCGAGGACGAGCGGGCAGGAGCAGCCAAGGTGAGCAGGACCTCTGAGCCAAGCATGCAGCGTCCAATCAAGCATGAAGGAGAGGAGAATGTCTGCAAGCCCACACACACACACACACACCTAAAAATACACATCTACAAATACACACAAGTGTGCCTACACACACCTACCTACACACACACTTACCCACACAAAGTACACAGACACATATCTACATTCACACAGAGATGCATGCACACACACACACACACCAGTTCATCAAAAGTGTAGGTTTCAAAGTAAATATTGAGAGAGCACAGGTCATAGCAGAGCAGTGTGTCCCCGAGGTCAGGCACAGAAAACCACTTCTATAAAACTCTCCACATCCACACTTACACTCCTCCATACAGATACACACACACACACACACACACACACACACACACACACTCACACACTAGTCCACACAGACAGAGGTCTTTGGGGAGAGAGCAGCTCTTCGCCTATTGGAAGACATAAACGTCTGAACAGAGAAGAGAATTCTTCTAAAGCCCACAGTAGGACATAAAGACACACACACACACACACACACACACACACACGCCCACAATGGGAAATAAAGCCAGCTACCAGGTAGAGAGATGCTTTAGAACTCCACAGACATAATGGCCTGTGACAGTTTCCACCAAATGCAGCATCCACAGAGCGTGTGTGTGTGTGTGTGTGTGTGTGACCATGAGCGTGCTGAGATGTTATCTAACGGGGGAGATGGAGAGAAATGGGCAGAGAAAGCAAGTCACTCATATGACAGGAGCTTCCACATTAACATTGGAGCAAACTGGGAGATTTGAAAACCTTTGAAACTGAAGGTGTTATTTTAGAAAAGGTGACAGGTGACTTCACACTCATTTACGAGATGTTGTATATTTTAGTGCAAGGATGCAAAACGACTGCAGAGTACTGCAGCTGGGGACTGAAATTCCTTAAAAGGCTAGATGTACATTTTTACTTTTCTCTTAAAGAGGATAAAACTTGCTTTGCTCTCAGTGTGTTGCATATTTTAGCACAAGCTGGTAGAAATGACAGGCTGCCACTTGGGTTGCAATGACATTTGTATTTTGAGAATACATAAACATATTTGAATGGAGCAGAGAGAAGTGGAGAGAGAGAGAGACAGAGAGAGAGAAAAGGGGGGAAGATAGAGAGAAAGAGAGAGAAAAGGGGGGAAGAGAGAGAGAGAGAGAGAGAGAGAAAGCTCTCTTAGTTCTCTGTCTTATAGCATTCACGGCTGTAATGTAACCAGGTGGTGACACATGGCAACAGCGTGGGACTTATCAGTGTGCCAGTGTTTCCGTCCCCCCTTCAGCTAAGCAGACACTTTTGCTGAGCCCAACTACCTCTAATTAGCCTCACGTTCCAGTCCCTCTCAATCAGCAAACTATAACATAGTACACTAGTCCACCACTCCAGTCCCTCTCAATCAGCAACTCCACACTATAACATAGTACACTAGTCCACCACTCCACACCATAACATAGTACACTAGTCCACCACTCCACACTATAACATAGTACACTAGTCCACCACTCCAGTCCCTCTCAATCAGCAAACTATAACATAGTACACTAGTCCACCACTCCAGTCCCTCTCAATCAGCAACTCCACACTATAACATAGTACACTAGTCCACCACTCCACACCATAACATAGTACACTA
>JAIFZK010000038.1:1197500-1210000 GCA_027481765.1 Tenualosa thibaudeaui | reverse complement strand
CCCAGACAGACTGAAGCACAATTAGTGTCTCTCCTGGGGTACACACACACACACACACACCATCCCACTACTGGCCATAAATCCCAGTGCTTTATGGTGAGGGGCCAGAAATTACCCATCCATCTACACGGTAAACAAGGGCTTGTCAACAGACTAACGCCAAAGTCAGGGTCCGGGCCGTCCAATTCCACACACACATCCACATCTACAGACACCTCAACCCCTCTCCCTCCCTCACAGGTCTGTCAGACTCGGGCACTATTGAACTGGGTCTAAAAACAGGTTTGGTAAACAAGACCCTGGATTTCCCCACAGACGGCTGTGGTGCCACTCACCCAGCTCAACACCAACACAAGCCTTCTCTTCACGGGCCTATATGAGAGGCTCACATCCAGCAGACTGAAATCCATATGCCCTCCCATCTGACTGTCCTTTACTCAAAGTCAGAGAGAATTAACTGTACATGTTAAGAAGTGCTTATTGACATCATGTCATATTTCTTGACATCATAAGATATTCATAAATAATATTTGTGTATTGCCTTTGTTTACATTTGATGATGAATTTTAATATTACCTGTATATTATGCAGAACGCTTCATGGTCCTGCCTCAGGAAATGGTAAAACTACGAAACACACAATCACTTTTATAAAACCACACACACACACACACAGTCACTTTTATAAAACATCCAGACACACAATCACATTTATAAAACCACACAGACACACAATCACTTTTACAAAACATCCAGACACACAATAATTTTTATAAAACATCCAGACACACAATCACTTTTATAAAACATTCAGACACACAATCACTTTTAGAAAACCACACAGACACACAATCACTTTTATAAAACATCCAGACACACAATCACTTTTAGAAAACCACACAGACACACAATTACTTTTATAAAACATCCAGACACACTTTTGTAAAAACATCCTCAAACACTTTTAACTAGGGGTGAGAGTAGTTTCAGGTTCTTGTCAGTACTATAGTTGGATTTAAAAGGTGGAAGTGTGTGTGTTGATGAGCACTCTTCAGGGTCTGTTATCTGAATCATTCATTTTTAAAAACAGAATATAATTTGACTGGTGTTACGTGTTGGAGAGTATCCAGAAATGTACTGTGATTTCTAAATTGGATTCCTTTGAAATGCCAAAAAGGTGGGTTTTATATCTTTGGTTATCATCTGTGCTTATTTTGATAAATAGCTTGCCATGGCTTGATTAAAGAGTTTGTGAGCTGTTGCACTGAGGACAATATATGCAGAATGTAAATATTATTAAACTAGATGTAAATGTAAGTTCATTTTCTCTGGAGCCATTCATCACAGCAACGAGTGACTAACTCCATTGGAAAGCTTTGCAGTTTCACATGATGTATGTGATCTGTATGTTGAGAAGTCTGTGATGATGCATGTGAGTTTCCAGGCATTAGTGTGGTGGGCCCTAATGACATCCATATAACCAGCCTACGGTGGATGAAGCAGAGGGAGAAAGTTAGGTAGGCAGAGTGAGCTTGGTGTGAGTCTAGCGTTCAGTACACTCAGATTGCAGATCTTGTCTTGGTGTGAGTCTAGCGTTCAGTACACTAAGATTGCAGATCTGATATTAAGCGGAACCATCTCTGAGTCTTTTAAAGTTCCATAATAGTGGACCCACACCAGCTGCCTTTCGCCCTGCTTTCAACACTCATGTCTCCAACTAGAGAGACAGAGAGCATCGGAACAAGCATAGAAAATAGAGCTAGACAGTTAGAGAGAGAGAGAGTCTAGTTTAAGAGTGTGCTGATGAGCATGTACTTGATAATTGGCTTCTCTGTCTGTTTTTCTACACTCCTCTCCCCTCCCCTCCTCTCCCCTCCTCTCCTCTCTCCTCTCCCCTCCTCTCTCCTCTCTCCTCTCCCCTCTTCTCCCCCCTTCTCTCCTCTCCTCTCCTCTCCTCTCCTATCCTCTCTCCTCTCCCCTCCTCTCTCCTCTCCTCTCTCCTCTCCCCTCCTCTCTCCTCTCCCCTCCTCTCCCCTCCTCTCTCCTCACCTCTCTACTCTCCTCTCCTCTCTCCTCTCCTCTCCTCTCCCCTCCTCTTTCCTCTCCTCTCCTCTCCTCTCCTCTCTCCTCCCCTCCTCTCCTCTCCTCTCCTCTCCTCTCCTCTCCTCTCCTCTCCTCTCTCCTCTCCTCTCTCCTCTCCTCTCTCCTCCTCTCCTCCTCTCCTCTCCTCTCCTCTCCTCTCCTCTCCTCTCCTCTCCTGGTGTACCACATGATGATGCAACAGCAGAGGCTTGGGAGACAATCTGGAGACGTGAGGCCTAACTGGTGATCAAAGGCTCTGATTGCTGGAGGTGTTGTGTGTGTTTGCGTGTGTGTGTGTGTCTGGTTGGCTCAGGAGCTCGTCAGCCAGCGCCGGCAGCCAGACCCGACACCAATGGGGCCGGTGTGTGTGTGTGTGTGTGTGTGTGCAGACGTGGAAAGGGATGGGAGGGGGGTAACAGTCTTGCGGTGAACTCAGCACAAATGATTGACACTTCCTGCTTCATCTCATAATCAAGGGATATTCGTCTGCACTGCAAGGAAAATGACACCTCACTGACTCTGGTGCATATCAAACAGGGCCTAGCCATGACCATGAAGTGTCTATGTGTGTGTGTGTGTGTTTGACGTTAGCGCTTTCTCAGCACCACAAAAACGTGACTGGAGTTTAACTGGTATTTTCTTCCAGTGTTGATTTTAAGATGTAATACATGAGCAGACAGGAGCTTAGGAGGCAGGAGGCAAGAAGGATGAGTTGCATCACCCTGCCCAGAGGGGGCGCTGTCTTTTACTACCCCTGAGCTCTGACCCCAGGTCTTGTGGCTAGATGCCTCAAGGGCAATCTATGCTTCTGTGTAGAATCATTGCCGCTGACACGTGGAGCCTCGAGTACTAATCCTGGTAGTATTGAACATTAATAACTATGGTATTATCACAACACGGCCATGTTATTACCTAATAATTACTTATTGAAAAGATTTATTTATTTGCAGATTAACATTCGACATTAGCACTATGTCTCGTCACGTAAGGGCATTTAGCCTTTAAGATGTCAATATGAGCAGACATCCTAAAGCTCACCTGACAATTCTCTCTCTCTCTCTCTCTCTCTCTCTCTCTCCTCTCTTCCCTCGTGTCAGATTTAGGGAAACACGCAGAGGCCAATTAGTAGGCTTGTGTCTCAGCCACAGTATTTACTGTTTGCAGGGTACACTGAGGTAGGCCGGTCCACTCTGACACTTTGTTCAAAAGTAGGGCGCTTTAATAAGAGCATGGGGAAGTTCTGTGTATGTGTGTGTGTGTGTGTGTGTGTGTGTGCGGAAGAGTACACGAGCAGCTGCTTAGCTACGGGCGAGCAATCAACGTGGAGCTCACACACACACCAGCCCTGCGTCCACAACACCACACCATCAGAGAGAAGAGAGGGGGAAATAACGCTAGTGGCAACCTGGCACGAATACACACACACACACAGTTTCTCAAAAAAGCTGCTTCCCCCCGTGAGCTGGGTAAAGTATCTTAAAAGCAAAAGCATCTATTGTCTCTTTGTTCTGGGCTCTCCTAAGTAGGGTACGTGCTCTGTGCCTGACAGACTGAGAATACAAACGTGCTGCCAGAAGAAAAAACAGCCTAATGGACAAGTTTCACATGTGCTTTTTTTGCGTTTCATGTTTAGCGCATCTCAGAATCTTCCAGAAACTCAACAAAAAAAAAATGACCTAATGGTCTGTCCATTAAAGGTTTCTTTCAGATTTCCAACCCTACAAAGACGGGAGTCTCTGTGTGAACACACAAAAGCCTTCCCACAACAATGTTCCATCTCCAGGGTAGCATGGGAGAAAGAGGATTCTGGGAAATGTAGTTCAGAGGTTGAGCCCTCTTGCCAACAACACAGGCTTATCACCATAGTGATACTGGCAGATAGAAAGTTTCCGGCAGACTCACACAGAGATCAAGAAATGAACAAATGAAGAAAAATAAACCTAATAAATCATGACAAATCTGTGTGTGTGTGTGTGTGTGATAAATTATGACAAAGTATGTTATGCCACATACACACACAGAGGTATTCATGACTTTTGTATGTGCGCAATGTATAAAGACACTCACTATTGACAGGTTTCCCACTGTTTCAATTAAATTTTATTGGAAGTGTTGAAGCCAATCTACTATGACCTTCAATACACACACACACTTCACACGCGCACTTCACACAGACACACACACACAGGTTAACGCTCTAATGGGAAAAAGATGTCATGACCAAGGCCGATAAAACACAAAACTGCCATCAGTCATTCCCATAGAAAGCCATCACACTGATCCATTCCACTGATAGTGAGACAGCTTATCTTATTCAGGGTGACGCACCTTACACACACACACACAAATGTACGCATACACACATGCACAGAAAGAGCTGATTAGAGCTTGCCATGTTGAGGCAGGGTCCACAGAGCAGAGCAGATCAAACACACACACACACACACACACACACACAGACTCGGCTCAACCTGGCTTCAGAGCCAGCAGTCAACTAAGGCTGTGACCATGACCATGACCATGACCATCATTTACAACCAGGCTGTGATTTATCAAAAAAACAGAGGGGGCGGGGGGTTGTTGTTGTTTGTCATCATGAAAAAATAAGCAATCAACAGGTTTACTTTCACTTTGTTAGGTTAATGGTAGACCCTGTGTGCCTAAATGATGAACAGATGAGCATTCATCTTCAATGCAAACTTAAAAAGACATGACCATGACCATGACCATCATTTACAACAAACAAACAAATCTAAAAACAAGATAAATAAGCTGTCTATGTACATTGCTTGCCAAGATAAAAACATGACAAAGCCTAAGGGTCTCCACTGGAATCCTTTAAACGCGCACACAGACACACACACACACACACACACACACACACACACCACCACCCCCACTACAGTCCCCAGCACCCACACACACCACATGCCACATGCCATGAGCACAGGTATGGTTGGCATCTGCAATTGTGTTGGGCACTAAGACTCTGTCATGACCCTCACCCCTCAGCAGAACACCACCCCTTCCCACCCCACCCCTGGCACTGACCACCACCCCTCAGCAGACCACGACCCCACCCCACCCCACCCCACCCCACCCCACCCCTGGCACTGACCACCACCCCTCAGCAGACCACCACCCCACCCCACACCTGGCACTGACCCCTCACCCCTCAGCAGACCACCACCCCACCCCACCCCACCCCTGGCACTGACCCCTCACCCCTCAGCAGACCACCACCCCACCCCACCCCACCCCCCGGCACTGACCCCTCACCCCTCAGCAGACCACCACCCCACCCCACCCCCCTGGCCTTGACCACCACCCCTCAGCAGACCACCACCCCACCCCACCCCTGGCACTGACCCCTCACCCCTCAGCAGACCACCACCCCTCCCCACCCCACCCCCCGGAACTGACCCCTCACCCCTCAGCAGACCACCACCCCACCCCACCCCACCCCTGGCACTGACCACCACCCCTCAGCAGACCACCACCCCACCCCACCCCTGGCACTGACCACCACCCCTCAGCAGACCACCACCCCACCCCACCCCACCCCACGCAACCCCACCTCACCCCTCAGCAGACCACCACCCCACCCCACCCCACCCCTGGCACTGACCCCTCACCCCTCAGCAGACCACCAACCCACCCCACCCCACCCCAGGCACTGACCCCTCACCCCTCAGCAGACCACCACCCCACCCCACCCCTGGCACTGACCACCACCCCTCAGCAGTGTGTGTATGACGCAGATGACACACAGTTATATAAGTAAAGAAGGCTGTCTATCCACAGATTTGAGATGTCTGCAGAGGGCCACTATGTAAGTATGTGTGTGTGTGTGTGTATTGAACGTAGTCAGATGCTGTGCTGATTAAAAATTGATCCCTGTCGAAAAATCTAATCAACAAAGCAGGACTCCTTCACATGTGTGGGGAACAGCTGCTCACACAGTTATTAACTCTTCAGGCCCTCCAGTGCACACACACACACACACACACAGAACCCCCCCACCCCCACACACACACACACACACATACACATACACACACACACACACACACACACATACACACATATAGAACCCCCCCCCCCTCCACACACACATATATATATAGAAACCCCCCAACAAACACACACACACACACACATATATAGAAACATGCATGCACACATACGTATATAAACATACACACACAAAGATAAAGGCATTATGTATATACACACACAGGCACAAACAAAGACACACATACACACACACACACAGATAAATACAGAATGTGCACACACACGCTCCCTGAGAGTGGCCAGAGGAGTGTGTGAGCTGGTGGTTGGATGGACAGTCCAGACTCCCTCCCCCTCCCCCGCCACCAGAGCCATGAATTATGCAGCAGTCTGGAGATGCCCTGGACACTGGGGCCAATTTATACCCGTATGAGTAAGTGAGTGTGTGTGTGTGTGTGTGTGTGTGTGTGTGTGTGTGTGTGTGTGTAGTGGGGGTAATGGAGCATTCTATCCCACCGAGAGGTCTTCCCAGTGGACAAACCTCCCTGGGGGCCTGCGGGGGGAAGGGAGGGGAGGGGGCTTGTAGTGTGTGTGTGTGTGTGTGAGACAGAGAGAGTGTGTGTGAGGCGGGGAAGGTTTATCAAGTAGCCTGGAGGAGGGTAAGTGTGTATACTGGTGGGAAGGGGGGTAGTGTGGTGACAGCAGTCTCACCGATGGAAAAGTGCGGCATGTGGTCTGTGTGTGTGTGTGTGTGTGTGTGTGTGTGTGTGTGTGTGTGTGTGCGACACAAGTGGATATAAGGTCAATGAAGAACATAGGTGGGTGAGACCGTTCTGTGAAAAAGCTGGTGTGTGTATGTTCACTGTATGCCTGTGTGTGTGTGTGTGTGTGTGTGTGTGCGTGTGTGTGTGAGAGAGAGAGTGTGTGTGTGTGTGTTAAGGGAGTGTCAAGTCACAGGAAAGGGAGGGGATTAATGTTTTCGGTGGCTTAAAGCCATTGGCTGTTGGCTTTTGACCTGTACAGATGGAAGTGGGTATGGTGGGGTGTTTATGTGTGTGTGTGTGTGTGGGGGGGTGGTCATTGGGTGGTGTCTGAAGAAAAGAGTGTGTGTGGGGCCAGTGTTGTGTGGGGCCAGGTTTAGTATGTGTAGAAGGGAGTGATATCTTCAGTGGCAGTGTGTCTGTGTGCGTGTGTGTATGTAGTGGGCTCTTATCTTTAGAAAAGTGTGGGGAGGTGTGGGTGTGGGTGTGTGTTTTTTCTTGGGGGGGTAGGTGGTGGGGGGGGCGTTGGTGGGCACCAGGCCAGAGGTATGTGTGTGTGTGTGTGTGTGTGTGTAAGTGCGTGAGGGAACACATCAGCCATCCGGGTCACGCAGGGTTAATGACACCACACGTCTAGACGGACTCTGCTCTCACCCTCCTGCTAGCCTTTTGTGTGTGTGTGTGTGTGTGTGTGAGGGCTCATAATATTACTACTCACTCAGCTGAAGCCGAGCCCATTACTGAAATGTTCTTGGCCAAGGCTATTGGTGGAAGCTTTATTATGATTTTTTTAACCTGTGTGTGTGTGTGTGTGTGTGTGTGTGTGTGTGCACGCGCACCCCTGTGAGTTTCTGTCTGTCTTTTAGCTTGTGTGTGTGAGTGTGTGTGTCTTTATATTTGTGCGTGACAGAGTCTGTGCATATTTAGCCTCATTATGTAACACACAAACACATACACACACATACACACACACATAACACACATACATACACACACACATGCACACACACATTTGATCTGTTGGGGAACACAAAGTTATCTTCTAGTCCACGTCACCATCAGCAGTCACTTTTGTGTGTGTGTGTGTGTATGTGTGTGTGTGTGTGTTCCTGCTCACATTTTTCAGTGTGATTATCAGATACTCAACTACCCACATCACCATCACACACATAATTACTGCTACCTGAGAGCACACACACACACACACACACACACAGACACATAGACACACACACAGATATGTAAAATGTAAATGCACAACAGGTCACACATCTATGTGACTCTGCACACACACGTGAGGAAGAAAGTCTTTCTCTTTTGCTTTCTTTCTAACCCTCTCTCTCTTTCTCTCATGCACACACACACACACACACACACACACACACACACACACATTCCCTTCATTAATCAGACCTGAATTGCCCAGGTGGAGTTAGCAAGGGTGGACAGGATAAGAGGGCTTGGTGATTGGCTAGCAATAGCCCTGTTGTCACCTTGGTGATCATGGCCTGGCCTGCTATGTCCATACTGCTCAGGACCACTAGGGGCACCATGGAAGCATCAGTCCAGCTACCCCCCCCCCCATCAGGATGGCTAGCTCAATGGTAGTGCGTTTCCATTGATTAATGCCAATGCAGCCCAGGGCTATTTGGCCAACACAGGGCTAATGGCTGTGCAGACTGGACTCCTAACAAAACCCAATCAATGAGGGCTTGACTGGTGTCAGTCTAGGGGTCGGACTGGGAGGGGTGGGGTGAGGTGAGGGGTGGGTGGGGCAGATCTTACTAGGTGTGTGTCTGAGTGTGTGTGTGTGTGTGTGTGTGTGTGTGTGTGTGTTTGTGTGTGTCTGAGTGTGTGTGTGTGTGTGTGTGTGTGTGTGTTTGTGTGTGTCTGAGTGTGTGTGTGTGTGTGTGTGTGTTTGTGTGTGTCTGAGTGTGTGTGTGAGTGTGTGTGTGTGTGTGTGTGTGTGTGTTTGTGTGTGTGTGAGTGTGTGTGTGTGTGTTTGTGTGTGTCTGAGTGTGTGTGTGTGTGTGAGTGTGTGTGTGTGTGTTTGTGTGTGTCTGAGTGTGTGTGTGTGTGTGTGTGTGTGTGTATGTGTGTTCAGATGAGAGGGAAATGGGCTGCATCATGTATGTGTTTTAAAACATACAACAACAACAACAATAATACTTGTTAAAAGTAATAATAAAACTTCTATTATTATTATTATTATTATTGTAACTAGATTTGCGATTCCCAGGAATTACACAGTGCATGCAAAGCAAATATGTACGTACACATTGCCGATAGAAAAAGACTGTAAACTTCAGAGAAGAGTTGTGTTTCGACAGTCAGCCAAACACGTAATCGATTGAGCCTTTAACAGTTACTAGACAAGTAGCTAGGAAAATGTTACAAGGACATCAACTGATACTGGTATAAGCATTTGCAAAGTTCAGAGGTTGTCTCAAAGATTGATATAGAGAGACAATTAATTGCTGAAATAAACTGCTTAAATATTGTGCTATGTTGCACTGTTCCTCTTAAATATTGTGCTATGTTGCACTGTTCCTTTTAAATATTGTGCTATGTTGCACTGTTCCTTTTAAATATTGTGCTATGTTGCACTGTTCCTTTTAAATATGGTGCTATGTTGCACTGTTCCTTTTAAATATGGTGCTATGTTGCACTGTTCCTTTTAAATATGGTGCTATGTTGCACTGTTCCTCTTAAATATTGTGCTATGTTGCACTGTTACTTTTAAATATGGTGCTATGTTGCACTGTTCCTTTTAAATATTGTGCTATGTTGCACTGTTCCTTTTAAATATGGTGCTATGTTGCACTGTTCCTCTTAAATATTGTGCTATGTTGCACTGTTCCTCTTAAATATTGTGCTATGTTGCACTGTTCCTTTTAAATATTGTGCTATGTTGCACTGTTACTTTTAAATATGGTGCTATGTTGCACTGTTCCTTTTAAATATTGTGCTATGTTGCACTGTTCCTTTTAAATATGGTGCTATGTTGCACTGTTCCTTTTAAATATTGTGCTATGTTGCACTGTTCCTTTTAAATATGGTGCTATGTTGCACTGTTCCTCTTAAATATTGTACTATGTTGCACTGTTCCTTTTAAATATGGTGCTATGTTGCACTGTTCCTCTTAAATATTGTACTATGTTGCACTGTTCCTTTTAAATATGGTGCTATGTTGCACTGTTCCTCTTGAATATTGTACTATGTTGCACTGTTACTTTTAAATATGGTGCTATGTTGCACTGTTCCTCTTGAATATTGTGCTATGTTGCACTGTTCCTCTTAAATATGGTGCTATGTTGCACTGTTCCTTTTAAATATGGTGCTATGTTGCACTGTTACTTTTAAATATGGTGCTATGTTGCACTGTTCCTTTTAAATATTGTGCTATGTTGCACTGTTCCTTTTAAATATGGTGCTATGTTGCACTGTTCCTTTTAAATATTGTGTTATGTTGCACTGTTACTTTTAAATATGGTGCTATGTTGCACTGTTCCTTTTAAATATTGTGCTATGTTGCACTGTTCCTTTTAAATATGGTGCTATGTTGCACTGTTCCTTTTAAATATTGTGCTATGTTGCACTGTTCATTTTAAATATGGTGCTATGTTGCACTGTTCCTCTTAAATATTGTACTATGTTGCACTGTTCCTTTTAAATATGGTGCTATGTTGCACTGTTCCTCTTGAATATTGTACTATGTTGCACTGTTACTTTTAAATATGGTGCTATGTTGCACTGTTCCTCTTGAATATTGTGCTATGTTGCACTGTTCCTCTTAAATATTGTGCTATGTTGCACTGTTCCTTTTAAATATGGTGCTATGTTGCACTGTTACTTTTAAATATGGTGCTATGTTGCACTGTTCCTTTTAAATATTGTGCTATGTTGCACTGTTCCTTTTAAATATGGTGCTATGTTGCACTGTTCCTTTTAAATATTGTGTTATGTTGCACTGTTACTTTTAAATATGGTGCTATGTTGCACTGTTCCTTTTAAATATTGTGCTATGTTGCACTGTTCCTTTTAAATATGGTGCTATGTTGCACTGTTCCTTTTAAATATTGTGCTATGTTGCACTGTTCCTTTTAAATATGGTGCTATGTTGCACTGTTCCTCTTAAATATTGTACTATGTTGCACTGTTCCTTTTAAATATGGTGCTATGTTGCACTGTTCCTCTTAAATATTGTACTATGTTGCACTGTTACTTTTAAATATGGTGCTATGTTGCACTGTTCCTCTTAAATATTGTGCTATGTTGCACTGTTCCTCTTAAATATTGTGCTATGTTGCACTGTTCCTTTTAAATATGGTGCTATGTTGCACTGTTCCCTTTAAATATGGTGCTATGTTGCACTGTTCCTCTTAAATATTGTCCTATGTTGCACTGTTCTTTTTAAATATGGTGCTATGTTGCACTGTTACTTTTAAATATGGTGCTATGTTGCACTGTTCCTCTTAAATGTTGAACATTTTACACTGCTGCTCTGGCTACACCATACTGCTCCTGTAGCGACACAATGTTGATGGCATGGTATGCATAACATGCTTTTTTAATCAAGTTGAATTTAAAGGCTATTAACTACTAATAATTGATAGAAAAAATGTTTCAGTAGTTAAATTTGTCATTTTAAGTAGTTAAGTAGCAAGGTTAAAACATAATATTGATGGTTAATGATGGTTAATGATCGGTTAATGATGGTTAATGATGGTTAATGATGTTGGTTAATGATGGTTAATGATGGTTAATTGATGGTTAATGATGGTTAATGATGGTTAATTGATGGTTATTGATGGTTAATTGATGGTTAATGATGGTTAATTGATGGTTATTGATGGTTAATCGATGGTTAATGATGGGTTAATGATGGTTAATGATGGTTAATTGATGGTTAATGATGGTTAATTGATGGTTAATTGATGGTTAATGATGTTGGTTGCTGAGTTATCATTGTGAACTGGTTACCAGGAGGTAGCAAGGGGCTTGAAGTGGTTGCTAGGCCATTACTAGGGCAATGTTGGTTACTAGGTTAATCATGTTGTTTGTCAGATTAAATCAAATAACTAGATAAAAGTGAAAACTAGTGGACAGGTAACTAAGAAATTAATAAAAGTTGAAACTAGTGGACAGGTAACTAATAAATTAATAATAAAATAATAAATTAATAAAAGTGGAAAAACTATTGAATAAATAATGAAGGTTAGCAAGAAGAAACATCCACACAAATATAAAGTTTAATTAATTAATAGAACCGTTTTTCTTATTTCTTATTCTTATTCTTCTTGTTTTTCTGATTTTTCCAGGTTTTCTTTGCACACTATAACTAAATATGATAGTAGTATAGTATTCTACTAAATATTATAGTAGTATAGTATTCTACTAAATATTATAGTAGTATAGTATTCTACTAAATATGATAGTAGTATAGTATTCTACTAAATATGATGGTAGTATAGTATTCTACTAAATATTATAGTAGTATAGTATTCTACTAAATATTATAGTAGTATAGTATTATACTAAATATTATAGTAGTATAGTATTATACTAAATATGATAGTAGTATAGTATTATACTAAATATTATAGTAGTATAGTATTATACTAAATATTATAGTAGTATAGTA